>LVTN01000138.1:357594-381666 GCA_001649415.1 Musa itinerans
ATATAAAATCAAAGAACAAGAGAAGTAGAGTGATATGGAAACCTTTGGCAATCTGTTGAAGCCACTTAAAATCTTGTAATGTGCCGCCCCACTTGTGAAAATTATATTTGGATATCAAAGAACAGCAAATGACTGCCTCGACATAAAAGATTGCAGTCTGACATATTGCTGACCCAATTCAATTCAGGTGTTTCTTTAATCAGTGAACAACTTTTGATTTCTTAATTGGACACTCGTCCTTCCAACTCAAGTGTGGATCTTCCAAGTTCGGAAGAGCCAAGAAATCCAATCGAATTAATTGATACCAAACTTCATGTTCTTAGATTTGTTAATCTATGATAAGAAATTTGGGTGTATTATGTAGAAATTAAAATTTAATTATTTTATAAATATCTTATATATCTCTAGGAAATGATGTATAAAAATATTATTCCTAAGGATTCTTCTTTAGTAGATTTAAGAATGATAAATATTTTTAAAAAAATTTATATGAGAGAATATATAACGGAATTTCAACTTGAATATGGGTTGATTAAAATGGAACTTATAAATCGTTTTCATATATTAAATATTTTGACTCTTTTTGTGATGGCAGACAAAAACCATCAAAATATGTAAATGATATGTTAGTTATCTTAAAATTTAATTTTATTATTGATTCTCTCTCTGTATTATTCATGTATCGTCTCCTCCCACTTTCATTTATCTCGTTAGTTGTTTTTCATAGAAAAACCATTCTATCAAAAGCCACCCTAAGGTTTCAGCCATGCATCTACTACTTTTTTTTTTTTTTTTGCTAATAATAAATTTTTTTTATTACTTAGAAAGTCTAATACAAAATTCTTCTCAAAATCCGAGTATATTAATTCAAAACAATCTAAGAGCTAGTTTTCAATGATTTTGAAACCCTAAAATAATTGACCCTTCTATTATCCTCTCTATAAGAATGTGTAATCTTATAGTCTTCGAATATCTACAGCAATAATTTTATATTAATAATAGCATTCTAAAGAGTCGAAGATATAATTGAGTTTTGTCGAATAAATTATATGATGCATTCTAAATCGAATTATATAATAATGTGTTGGATGCCATCTAGCGAAGCTAGCTTCGGGCCCTCCTAATTATCACCACTTTGAATACATTTGTGTTAGACTTAAGCAACCAAGACATCGAATGATTACTTTCAAAAAATCGAGAAAGCCAATAATATAAATCCCCAACACAAAAGTTTTGCGTTGGATTTGGATTGGATCCTCATCCTTTTTTGGCCCAAATATTTCGACTTTTAGCTATACTTGCATGACGTGGGCCACAAAAACAATTTGGTATCGGACCATATAACTTTTGTTGATGAGTCTATCTCGTAGTCGTTGATGCAGAGACATATTTTGTTATATTAGTCAAATTATTAACTTGGATATATATATATATATATATAATGTATATATATATATATATACATAATGTGTATATGGTTGTTGAATTCTATATATATAATGTATATGGTTGTTGAATTCTCCCAAACACATCGTCGGCATACCCGATAAAATTTCGACTAAGTAATAAATTATTTATAATTAAATTTATTAAAACTTGAGAGTCTTAGATAATTTATAAATATATCTGAGAGGCTCCTTTTATAGTAAGATTACACTTGAAGATATGCAATAATATCAAAGATAAATACGCGTTTCTCGTTGTCCTATTAAGATCATACCATGTTAAACATGAGGAATATGTATTGATCATGGATATAACTATAACGCTTAAGGTATAATGATCACATGATATCAAGTTATCGACCCCACGATGCTAAGATATCAACTATATTGTTGGTATGTAGCTTTGATAAGGGACAAGTCAAAACATGGCATGCGCGAAGAGCAGAACAAGATCGTGCGCAAGCATAATTGAGCTATAAAAATGGGCATTAAAGTGAGATATATAAGGTTTTAGGCAGTAGTACCAATGACAGAATAATTCGGTAGGCCCCACAGCGACATCCGATGTGTAGTGCGATTATTCTTTTTTATGTATACCAATTAATTTCATCCCAGCTTAAATAAATTTAAAATATTATTCAAGTACAAAAAATATGTGAACCCAATTTGAGCATATCTGATGTATAAGAATGCTCGAAAAGTCAATATAACATATAAGGGTACTCCTTAACTTCCATCTTAACTAGATCGACTAACTACCAATATATACATGCTCGTATGCCATGTATCCATGCTCCTTCCTACCTTATCAGACATTACATTTACTTGATTCCACCAAAAACACCATACGACGAGAAAGGAGGAAACACTGGAATTTCAACCCACCACAGGCTTCAATTTCAGAAAAAAATGTCAGTGATCTGTTTCCCCTTTGATTCCTCCTGGCTTGATCAGTAGTTTTGCCAAATGGATCAAAACTTCAGCAGCATGGATGACGAATTAGGCGATGATCTCAACCGGCGCCGCTGCAAACCTCGCTCGCTTCTGCAAGAGTGAATCAGTCAGTGACTCAACCCGAGCTGAATTAGATGAATAGATAACTTCTGCATCAAAAGAATATTTAGTTCTCGGCAGTATAATTGATCTGTGTACGGTGAACACGCTTTTAGAGTTCATAATGATGTTTCTGTCATCGGTCACCCTCAGTGCGGCTATTCAACGAAACCATAATTCCAAGTCTAAACGAGAAGAAGAGGTCTCGAGTTTGAAAAGTACTATTCGCTCATAAGAGTCTTTGAAAAGGTCATGGATTTTCCTACCGAATCTTTCGTAGTATTATTGATCAATTGGCTGTGAAGAGAAGCGGGGCAGATAGGGTCTTGATTCTTGACCATGTCATTCTCAACTAAGATTAGCTTTGAAACTAGAAGAAAGAGTAGCTGGTGGAGATCAGTTCCAAATACTCCCATGAATTTAGATCTAAAACAAGAAAGATGATTCTGATCCAAAGCTATGCTTAAAGGTTTGTTCCTTTACCCAAAAAGAACCGTGAAGAAGCTTGTTCTTCTTCCTCCAAATGGAACGCAGAGCTGGACCGGCTTTGCATGTACGGGTTAGGAATATGCCCATCTAATTATCAACTAGATTGATGACCTTTTCTGGAATTCGCTTACAGATCATTTTCGTATTCCCGATTATGATCTGAAGGAAAAAAGAATCATATCTTCCGTGTGCTTGTCGTTAGTTTGATTCAAGATTCCAACACAGTGAGTGAGCTCGGAAGCAGGAGTTCGCTCACTGATCCCGCAAATCGAGCTAAAGATTCATTGGCGAGCAGACAACAAGCAGAGAGAAGCACGCACCTCCTTTCGTCCAGTTCCTACTGCCGGTACCGGCAGCTGTGTTGTCGTCGTTGGGGCGCCACCGTCCGTCACGGCGCACAGGTTCATAATCTTCTCAGCCGCCTCAATCGCATTCCTGCTGTCCTGCATCAGCTTCTCCACTTCGGCCTTGGGAAGCCTCATCTTAAGGCGGATCGACCCATCCATGTTCTCCTCCGCCTCGACCTTCGAGCTGCGGCCGACCGAGGACAGGTCCGACATGGCTCGACGGGCGAGCATGAGGCTCTCCAGCCGCTCCTTGGCGCTCACCTGCAGCTCCCCGGACCAAACCCTACGCGGACCTCTTTGATGATCGGGTGCCCGCGGGAGCTCTACAAGAAAGTAGAGCTTCCCCGTCTCCAGTTGAGCATGAGAGTCAAGCGGCCGGGCTCGGTGGCCGAGCCGCTTCACCTCCTCCGACTCGAGGAGGTTGTAGCCCGGGTAGTCCCGGAGCACGTCCGCGGCCCGAGCTGGAGGCTTCAGCTTCAAGGTGGTGCCATCTATTTTCATTACCTTTATCATTCGCTTCTTTCCGCTCAAGCTATTGCCCATCTTTTTCTACTTCTTCCTCTCGGATGGGGGAGTGAATTGGGAACGGAAGGTGGGGGTAGCGAGATCAAACCAGGGATATATAGAGACAGAGAAGTGGACTGTGAGCAACGTGGGAGGTCGTCAGTCAAATGAACTGAGCTGAAACGAAGATGTCCGGAAGTTTGACGGGTTACTAGAAAGACAAGTGGGTTTTCTACTGTGGCCACCACAAAACATGAAACCTCGATTGTCTTCTTCCTCTTCGAAGTTTCTCATCCTCCGCAGTATTTACGATCACTTCCCTTCCGATCCTTTAACTGTCGCAGTGAAAACCAAGTACTTGCCACCCACCAGCGATCCCGTGTCTGGTGCAATATCATGCATGATCAACGCGTGATGGTCAAAGCACGTTTCCATGAAAGTTCATTACAGGTTTCTTACGGTCAGCACACAATCAGCTCTTTTCCTTCTTTCTCTGTAACTGGGGTTTGTGACGCCTACGTTGGGTCTCACATAGCCTCCCACCTGCCACCTCTCGATGATGGAAATCGAGTTGACTTTTCCGGAAGAAGTTAGTGACCCCTTTCCTTCGGCTATTGATATTAGTGTACAAGCTACCACTGGATGGTGATATGCTGACCAATTTTATTTACAATATAATATTCTTAAATCTTGACGTAGTTTTTTATTCAGATTTCTTACCAAATATAGGAGAGGTTATTGCGTTTGATTTATCCATGCCTTTACGTACGTAGATACGATCTGAAAGCGAGTGAGACCTAATCTTTGAACGGTGTTCATGTCAGCTGTCGTCTTAGATTTCTTCCCTGCTTTCGCGCTGGTAACTAAATACGAACCGGATGACTGCGTCCACTACATGGTTATCCAAAAGAAAGGTTTCAGTAACTATCATGGCTCTGGTGGAGGAGGACAAGATCCCAGTGTTAGGGGAGCAAAGCCCGTGATTGACGGGGCTGAAATGGCTACAGCGCTGAGTCTTTGTCTTTAGCAAGCAAAGGCCGCAGCAGGTTGGGGAAACATCGCTTGAAGAAGTCAGAGCGAGACTGGTTAATGACACGGCTTTTGATTTAAATCCTTATTTAACTCTTTGTTAGGAGTGGTCACGAAGGTCGTTCTGTCAAAGCGCCGAGTAGCGACGACTTTGTCTTTCACCACAGCGGGTTGACGCTGCAGCTCTCGTTGGACGGGGATTGTTCGTCCGCTTTCGCTTTTGCGACACTAGCTGTTTCGTCACCGTGACTGCTTCATGACGACAGAGAGAAGAGGAAGACTCCTTTAACTCGTAGAGACAAACCATCGCCGAAGTTGTGAATTTATCTCATTATTCATGTGCCAATAACACCACAAATTTGTTCTTCGATTATTTTGCTCCCTTCTTCTTCTTCTTTCCAAACTCATGTGATCAGTGAGAAAAAACAAATTGCCTCAACAAATTCTACTAAACCCCATTAATTTGCTAGGAAAAGTACAACTGCAGGTCATCCTCCTGGTATGAACATTTGTGACCTTCATCAGAAACAATAACATGAACCTTCGTGTGGGGCATGCTGAAATGAGGTTAATGTAGAGGCTTTACAATCACATGAACAGCAGGATTTATCCACTTATTTTGACTGGATCGAGGGTTCATTGTTAAAAGAGAGGGATTGATGATCATGGGATTGACTCCTCGGTTGCTACCTTTCTATGGTGGATTTGGAAGTCGCAGAATGGCATTCTTTTTAAGAATGTTACTTGTCTGATTGACTTTTGTTTTTCATTGCATTATGGTTGATTTGCTTCCTAACCCTCAAGTGTATAAAAGGGGTTTCTCTTATAGCTCTCAGATGGGAAGATCCAACATGAGTGGGTATAGGCTCAACAGTGATCAATAAGGTAAGGGTGGTATTGACTTTTTGATCAGAGATACTAATGGTGGCTGTTTGATTGTAGGTTGCAATGTTACCATTGACGGCAACAACAGCTACAGTTAAAGAGGGACTGTGCAATCTACAATCAAACAGCCACCATTAGTAGCTGTTGGAATACACCAAATGTATCACAAGGCTAATCCAAATGAGATGACTTGAGACTTCAAAGACTAATCCCGACCCGCCCAAGCCCGTCCCATGGTCGGGTTGGGCTTGTGTGGGCTTAAAGAGTGCAAATATATTTATTCCAAATGCTCTGTTATAAAATCGAGTCAAAGTCTCAATTTGCAGCACAAAAGTGCAGTAAAGAACTTGGATGACGAGGGACAGTGCTTTGACTTGAAATCGACAGACGATTAATTGCAGCAACATTTTCTGAACATTTTGGAGAAAGTTTTCTGCATGGTCAACGCTTTCACGAGTACTTGATGTAGGAACCATTTTGATGTCTGTTAATGTAGAATTAGTAGGCTAATATTCCACTGGATGATACTTTAGGTGATGTTAAAAGAGCAGGCCATTTCATTGGATGATAAAGGCAAGCTTTCTTTGGAAACTTACAGCTTCGGAGGAACCGGTTCTGTTATCCACCAAAGAGAAGAGCGATTAGTACTCGACAGCCCTATATCTTAATCTGCCCACAGATGATCCTCTCTGCCTTTTGGATCTTGGAACTCATCTTTTATGAGCTTCCTTTTCCTGCTGCAAATGTCTTTTGTCTATAGAAGAGCAAAACGCAGCGCATGAAACGGGTGGCAAACCATGTGTGCGTCTCGGGTTTAAGGTTAACACAGTTCACAGAAATGCTTGATGAGGCTTGGCATGAATCAAACCTTTGCTCTATCTATCCTCATTCGTCTGCTTCTACTTCTGCTTTAGCTTTTCTTATATGTTCTGTAGCTATGGCGATAATGGAGGTGTGTTTGCAGATCTCATTAGTCTAAAATTGTGCATCGTTGGACGCCCACAGGAAGTCTTAACGAGGCTTGGAATGTCCAAATATGAGGTCTTGCTTAAAAACCACGTTGCAGATGAACTTTCGCTTTGCTTAGCAGCTATATAAGATCGAGAGGAGCTAAATCTTTCTTTAATGTGACTTATTGGATACCCACTGGATGCATGACATGTACATGACGCAGTCGTTGTGTCTATCTATAAAGAGATAGACACTTCCCATGTGAAAATTGCTTTCCATTAATTAATCGTCATGATCAGTCTAAGATAAGAAGTTGAATTATCATCTAAATTAGTATGACATGTACGGGTTAACCAATGTCGTTTAATATTGAAATCTAAAATAAAGTAATAATATATTTAAATTTATAAATATACCTTTCGATTTTATTCAAAAATTCTTTATCTAATTTACGATTGTACCATCATTAAAATTATAGTGATAATGATTTACAAGAAAAATTAGATTCATCATCTCCTCTTTTTCTATATTTTATAAGATCATTATGAATGATAAATTTAGAAACAAAAGGAAGATGATAAAAGATCTATGATTCACATAACTAAGGAGAGATGAAAAAGATATGTAATTTTTCAATAATGTCACCCATCTATATATTCACATATTTATATATCATAATTAATTTTTTTTTTATTAGTCGATAACCGAATTCAATTATATTCATAATATATCTTACCTAACTATATAAAGCTACATAATATAACATTCTTCCACTTAACCAATTAATTGGTAAGATACATTTAAAATAAAAAATGAAAAATAAAAAAAAAATTATATAAATATAAATTTATCCAATTGAATTTTAAATTTTAAAAATCATTTATATACACATTAATAAAAAAATAGATCAATAAGTCTAATAAAAATAATAATATTATATTAAGTTTAACTAGTTAATGTATTATAACATTGTTATCTCTTACTAATGGAGTTCAAAATAACCTCATAATTTGTATTATCAAATTAATCTCATTATCACATTCAATATATACATACATAGATGTGAATAGGATAATAGAAATAAATAACTTTTGAAGTACTTAAGCAAGAATATCAATAATTATGTTCACTTAGATATCACCATATCTTTTATGGATTATTTACAAACTCAATTATAGAAATATATTATTTCAAATAATTTAGATTGTAAATCACAATTGAATGAATCAACAATTAAATTAGATTACTATAATTTAGATTATAGTAAAACTTAAATTATTAATTAACATTAGTTATTTCTGATTTTTTTTTTCTCAAGAGTATCAAGTTATTAAACGGACGCCCACAGCAAGTCTTAACGAGGCTTGGAATGTCCAATTATGAGGTCTTGCTTAAAAACAAACGTTGCGGATGAACTTTAGCTTTGCTTTGCAGCTAATATAATATCGAGAGGATCTAAATCTTTCTTTAATGTGACTTATCGGATGCTTAACGAGTGGGTACTCGATGCATGACATCTACACGATGCAGTCGTTGTGTCTATCTATAAAGAGATAGACACTTCCCGATGCGAACAGAGTTGCCACTAATTAATCATCACGATCAGTCTAAGAAGTTAAACAATCATCTAAATTCATATGACATGTACGGGTTAATCAACGTCGTCAGCATACCTAAAATCAAACTTCCATGTTAGGGACATAGCTGCTGCCTCTATGGCGACGGAAGGGGCCATGGGGAGAACATTGACTCTTTACATGCACAGGCCGCCGCTTACCTGTTCTCTTAAATCCGAGATGGTGCCATGGCCTGCGCGAGAGGGCCTCGATGGGGAACTTACCACCAATGCCAAGTCTCAGCACTAGCCGATCTATCTATCTTCCTATCGTGGTGGATGCAGGAGATCATGTAGCGTAAAAAATGACATGGTGGTCGAGCAGTTCGGCGGGCGACCCCGCAACAGGCGATGAGTGCGCGTACGACGGCGAAGCTCATCGTGAGTGCGGCAAGCTAAGAAGGCAAGCGGAGCACTGAGACTATTGTGACAGTGAAAAGGAGAGGAAAGTTCGGTCGAAAGCAACGAAAGAAGAGGATGGGACTGTTTGATATCCAAACTTATTGGAGTCCGTTAAAATTGCTCCTCTTTTCGTATACTATTTCAGCACATTATCTTTGTCGTTAGGCACACAAATCTTTAGCGAAATCTGAGTTAACCAAGCATCAACAATTCACTGAGTCCAACTAGAGTTTAACCGAGTTTCAATCCAGGCAAAAATCCAAGGTCGAGACGACTTGAAATCTTGATGAGCTTAGTTACATGCAAGCTAAATGGCATCCTAAAGAAGAATCGGTTTTGATTGGATGTGTACCACATTATGTAGGAAGGAGAAGTTTTTTATAGTAACAAATGGATTGAGAAAATGGTGGAATGAGTCATGAGAGACAACGACAAGCAGAAAGCTAGAAACTAGTAGAGAGGAAAGTTGGCAACCTTTAAATCAAAGTTGAGCAGCACTTCACATTAAACTTTAAGCTACAGCAATATCATGGGATGGCACATGAGAAGCCTCAGATGCTGCTTAGTTGCTCCTTTACGAACCTTTAGGGTTTATCCACTCTTCATTGCCTCTAAGGACATTGCTCTCTGATATAAAGTAATTCGAGTGGTATCTTAATTTAATCCTTGAAACACAGCACTTCGGAGTCCACCAACTGCCCATTAACTTAAGGCGAGCTCGTTAGGAAGACACGTGCTCCTGTTATTGAATGAACAATCGATTCAGATTAGGTTCCCGCACAAGCCTTCAGCTTTGTTTTGAAGTTGAAGGAGCAGCAGCTGTAAACCAACTAAGCCGATGAGTTTCTTGCTGCTTGTCAGCTGGAGTTGTAGAGCTCAGCTCGCGTAAGCTTAGTTCTCATTCGGTCATTTAGCTTTCCTAGAGTTGGTTTTTCTCAGTTCTACATATTGGAGGGTCAATATCACACTCTCTCAAGACACTAGTTTGTTCATCAACCGAGAAGACAAACTTTTTAGGACCAAGAATTTTAGTTTGCTCATGAAATCATTAGCTACTTGGTGATAGTGGGCATCTTAGCTTAAAGAGATGGACCCCCTGATGCTTTCTACCTTCCCAGTTCAAAGCTAAGCATAATGAGAGGGGCTGACAACATGAATCAAATTCTCTCACATACATGGGGGAACTTGTCAACTAGTTGCTGCACTTGCTTTGCAACAATCAATGGCGTTTCACATTCCCGTCTCCTTTTGAGAGGTAGGCCAACCTGCCAAAGTTCTCATCGGACACCAATGAATCATATCCATCCACATACCTTTCCTTAAAAAACTATAAGAAGCATATCCAGTACATTGCAATTTGCCTTATGATACACTTGGTCGCACTCAGTAGCATGAAAAAACTGTGCCTGCGGACTTCAGCGACTTACTGAAGGCGACTGGGCATTCAGAATGCTTGGCACATTATTTTTGCATCATATTCTTCTCATCTTCTGGTCCTCCTCAAAAAGCATGTCCCTCGAAGTCCTTAATACGACTCTCGTTGGAAGAAAACGGAAAAGGGATGTCTCGGTAGGAAGATCAGTGCCCGAGGGGTCTCAAGTGGACGGGGACACCATACTTTGGCTTCAAGGTGAGGACGTTGATCGGCGCGTGCCGGTAATTATTGGAGATGGCGAAGCTGAAGCTGGAGAGAAGCATGGCCAAGATGATCTTAGCTTCCATCATGGCGTAGGCCTGCCCGACGCAGTTGCGAGGTCCAGAGGCGAACGGCAGGAAGTGGCGAGTCAGAGCAAAGGATCTACCGGCGAACCTCTCTGGGTTGAACTCATGCACATCCTCGCCCCAGATTGTCGCGTCGTGGTGGATCGCCAGCACCGGGATCCAAATGGATAGTCCCTTGGGAATGTGAAGGTCCCCCAGCCTTATATCCTCGAACGCCATCCTCGGTAGAAGGGTTGCAGGAGGGTACAGCCTCAATGACTCGTTAATGATCATAGTTAACTGCAAAGAACAAAGATCATGCAACGTAGTTATAAACATAAAGCAGACGGGTATGCATCGTTGCGAGTCGTCATTGACACAGCTATAGTGGTCCTCTGGTCAAACTGTTGTGCGGCCACAAGTCCTCTGATCCCATATCAACGAATACTTTATGCTCTACGTGATGATTAACGTGGAATTCATTGCAGTTAAATTCGGTGGACCGCAGCTACGTGATGATCATTATATGATTGGCCGGATCTCGTTATCATCATTATGAGTCATCGGATGGACTTCATCTGATATTTTATATGTGAATTGCTTTTTCTTGGTCATGCCTGGATGTGGAATTGCTTACCAGTGTGAGCTTTGGGAGATGCTCCGATGAGGGTGGGTCGTCCCCACAAACTTGCGCAACCTCTGCACGCGCTCGCTCTTGCCATGTCGGGTTCGTGGCGAGGAGCATGACAGTCCATGTGAGGAGCAGCGCCGAGGTCTCGTGCCCCGCGAAGAAGAAGGTCTTGCACTCGTCCATCACCAGCGGGAGGCTGTAGCTAAATCCCTCCCTCTTCTTCTGGGCCTCCGACAGCAGCATACCCAGAAGGCCTCTACCGTACGATGAGCTCCTCCCTATCTCGACGCCATCTTTGCTGCTCTGTATGATCTCCATCAGCAGCCTCTCCACTCTTACCTTCATCTCTTTGATCTCCCTCCGGAACCTACTGGGAAGGAACCTGCAACACAAAAAATTAGATGTGCAATCAGTCAATGTGCGGACAAGAACAAATCCAATAGAATTAACAATATGGTGATTCCACAACACGAAGAGGCCAGTTGTTCGAATCATGCAGGCCTCGAAATGTGTGCTCATGTCGAAAACCAACCGACAGCTGTGGACATGCCAGGGTTGAAGGGAATATTAAGTAAGAAAAGAAGAAGAAGAAGAAGAAGAAGAAGAAGAAGAAGAAGAAGAAGAAGAAGAAGAAGAAGAAGAAGAAGAAGAAGAAGAAGAAGAAGAAGAACATCGCACGTGGATGCGAAACCATTCATTCTTTGAATAAGTTGGTAATATCTGACTCACTTGCTGCCTGGAATCCACAAGTAGCGGCTCGATAGAGCAGTGAGGCTCTGCAAGCTCTCAAGCAGCTGGAAAATCTGCTTGCCTTTCTCGTAGCTGCTATCGAACTCGGTCCGGGATATTATATCTCCGGTAAGGCGAGTCAAGTAGCCTCCGATCTCCACCTCGTCGTCGCCGGTCGCGATGGCATCATGCAAGGATTTGATCATCTTCTTCGTGCAGGTCACCATGTAACCGGCATGGCTCTGGGTGATGACATTATAATCAAGTAGCGGTAAGTCGAGTTGGTACAAAAAGAAGATTGACCCGTTCAAGTAACGAGAACGAGATGACACACAGGGGATCGCGTACTTTCAATCTGTCTGCCATGAATGCTGGAGACACGATGCGGCGCTGGTGGAACCAGCTGTGGCCATTAGCCATCAACAAGCCCTGCCCTACGAAGTGCTTGGATCCTTGCTGTTGGAGCCAAGACCTGCCGGTGATCTGCACATATTTGGATGAGAGGAGCTCCTTGATCATGTTGGTCTCCGTCAAGCACAACCTCGGCTCGCTGCCGTACCAGTACATGAACCTCTTGCCTAAATCAAGAAAAACTTCGGTTACAGAAGATGCTGGTGAAACTTTGCGTGCATGGAATGAGTTCAAGCACAAAACAAAGAGAGCTACGCACCGTAGATTTTGGACCAGAGGACGTAATGGGGCATGAGGCGGCCGACGATGTCGTGACCTATCACCTCCATGTCATCGGAGGTAGTCTTCTTGACGAGGACGGCTATGTCTTTTAGATTTCCGACAAGGAAGCGCGGGTCGGGGCCGTGAACTCCTTGCTCCGCCATCGCTCTCCTGATGCGCTTGGGAGTCAAGTAGTAGCAAGAAATGGTGATCCATGCTGCTCTCAGCAACAAGGACAGAACGACCGCGCCCGGTACCAGTATCATGAGCGCCATGAACACCATCTTCAAAGCCTTAAAGAGAGAAAGAGGGGATGCGGCCAAGGAGGTAGACGGTAGGTGTTATGGCCACTGAGACCGTCAGTGGTTCTCTTTATATAAACCCCAGTGGTTGATTCCTTTAACTAGAAAATGCAATGTGTAGAAGAGTTGCATGCTTCAATGCAATTTGGCTAAAAGAGTAGAAGAGTTATCTGCAAGGATCCTCCTCCTGCAAGCCACTTAAAATGCTTGAGGAATAAGAAGCAGGAGTAAAAATTCAATAAAGAAGTGAAAAAGATCTTGAGAATTTTCAAAAGATAAGTTATGACCATGGATTTTGATACTCACTTTCATATTCTGTTCTTTGACAAAAACCAATTTGGTAAACAAAAGGGCCATACTGAAAGCATCTGTGCTTCCACTCAAACCTCAAAAGGAAGTTTAAAAAAGAAGAAAACAATGTTAAGATAAGGAACATTTTTAACTTAAATAGTGTGTTCACTTCATGCAGTTGATTAGATATCCATGGAAAGTCAGATAGATGTATTCATGGCACAGTTCATGTAAAGTGCCAATCACATCCATTAAGTAAAATTTTTTTTTTTTAAAAAGGTGTTATATGTGTACAGAAGTTCACACCCACCTTCTCTAGGACTAGTCCTTACTAAATCTCTGCTCCCATCCAATTGATTTGGTCTTGCCATGCCCAAGCCACTCTAACAACACTTCCCTTTTGCTTCTTAATCTGCTCTGGATGTGCATCTACACTTGAATTATTGGATCAAGGCTCGGTGGGCTTTCATACATGGCATATGGAACACAAGTGGGAATGCTTTGGCATGCTAAACTAAATGATGGCATGCCATTGTTCTAAATGTGATGGCATGCTTAGGAACTGCATTCCTTCCTCCCCTCCCTCTAAAAGTCATGGCTTTTGCACATAAAGACTCTTTACTGATTTATTTATCCTTATTTTCCAAGGTGACCGGTAACAGCATTAGTTTATCTTGCTTTGGACTATTAACTCATAATTCCATGCATTTCTTTAAGAGATAAATGTAAGCATTTTGCTTTACTTGAGGAGGTGTTTACCTTTAATCAGCAGTGTTTTATTATAAACATTTGATGTGTGTAGATTATATCTCTATATAGAGATATCATAGCAAAAATAAAATTACATATTCGCATTATAAATTACTTTTCGAGAATATATCTGTCACGATCCAAGTTTGATAGGCTAATTGATCTATCAATTTTGTTTGGTCTAAATCATTGACCAAAATACTTAAGTTGAAATTAATAATAATACGCTCATCAAATCCTTATAAGTCGATCTTAATCTTTTCCACTTTCGATATGAGATTAATTGGGGGTGTTACAAATATCAATGCATTGATAACCTAACTTATTTTCATATTATATTATATATTTTTTAAATATATATTATACAAATAAAATTTTCTCTATGATTACAAATAAAATTTTCTTACTTATAAGGATAAAATTATAGATTTTGACTATCTCTATGATTTGTATTGACAAAAGCCTCCGCGCTTTATTGTCTTACAAGACTCGATAGTGCTTCACATAAATGAACTTAATAAGACATGGCTTATTAATTTATGTGCTTGGATCATTGTTGTTACTATAATCCTTCTTTAGCTGCGCTGTAAGTCATTATGGCTTATAACACAACACAAAAGAAATACTTGTTTCCTAAAATTAAAATAAATAAATTTCAAAATAATTTAATATAAATCATGTCAATGATTACTTCTTATTATTATTGTTTTCCGGTAATTCTCAATGCGTTTTACCAATTTGGAAATACCGAATGGAATTGGTTCCATCCATATCTTTGTTAGGATGCGTCGTTATTCTTAACACCTATATCTGGTTTTTGAATTCTACGTAGAATATGTTCCTTCCAACTGTTAATTTTTTTTTAGATTTTTAATATTCTTTGTGTTTTAGAGAGAATTTGGAACAATTTAATGGTGAGAAAGGTACGGAAGAATCAACTCATTGAAACGTTCTTTTTCGCCATAAGAATATTTGGTCTAAACATTTAAAACAAAATCAAATTGGCATAGGTTAAAAAAAATAATTATTTATGAAATAAAAGAAAATTTTGATAATTCAAAACCAAAGTGTAAATCATACTATGAATACGATTGTTAAATTATAATCGTTATATTTTATTTATATTTATTTTTTTATAAAAAAATTAAATTATATTAAATAGCGTACAAAATGCTTACATTCAATTTCCTATAAATAGCAACATTTGAATCTATTTGTGGCTTTCCCATGACATCACCAGAGATTTGGAACAATATCTTGACTCAATTTGTTTTGGATTTATTAGAGAAGCAATTTGATTTAATGTGCAATTTTTTGTAAGTCAGAACCGAGTCATCTCACAACTCGAGTCACAATCGGCTCGTGTACATCACACTTTTGGACGCCCTTCCGCATTCGTGACTTAAGCGGGAATCAAAGTGGTGTTGTTTTTAGTGCTTCTATGTTAGCATGTACCTCCGACGAACCCAGCAAAACTCGATGGGGACCTAAAGGAACTTGGATAAAGAGGAGGAGCCCATGCTGACAGAGGTCGGAGCAAAGGCGTCTTGCTCCAAAGATTGGGAAATCATAGGATGCCACCAAGCCAAGTCACTCTCACGGATGCTGACACCGCTAAAATAGGGCCAAGATCGACTCGACTCATTTGGTGAATGGCTACGCGCAGACGTCGATGCAAATCCATCGTCTTGCTCAGCCACAGCATGGGCTCGACGTCGACATCGACGTCCCAAATCTGCTGAACACTCTGCCCTCCTCACCGAGTTCAAGGAATGCAAGATATCCGTGCAGCTAAACCTTGCAGTTCGTGTTCTCAGTGTGGCATCATGGAAGATGCTTGTGGCGAGACCAGTGGGATTTTCCAACTCCACTGGCTGTTGGATTCCATATAGTTCAGTTAATTTGCGTTCGTTTTCAGATTAAATTTTGATAGCAATGCTGTTGATGCTCTCTAACTTGCAATTTTAAAAAATTAAAAGTTCGACGGATTAAAGATAAATATAGAATGATAATTTTATATTTATCATGTATTTTAACCCTCAATCAATCTATATGATTTGAGAATCAATATATATGTGCATGATTTGAGTATATAATTAAAAAAAATCTCTCCCTCAATTCTGTATAAATATAAATTACCTCAGTGAATGAGATTATCGTGATATTCTTTATGGCATTAGAGCCTCCTTATTTTTATTTTTAAGTAAGGTTTCCTCTCTCTCATATTCTTCAACGGAGTTCTCTTGCCATTGTTGTTTCCTCTATTTCCTCTGTTGGGGAAGTGATTTCTTCCTTCTTTATTGCTTTGGGACATCAACGTCTATCGCCATGGGCTTCATCTAGCGAGCAAATCTATGCTCTACTTCACGAACAACAAATCACTCCAGCACAATGCTAGGGATCAAGCTTCATTTTCTCATCGAAAACTATTTCTTTGATTTACACAAGCAACTACGACATCATCTTCTTTCTTGTTGTTTTACTCTGACCAACAATTCCTCTTACTCACCGACACCTCCTCTCAATTTGTGCCTTCCCTACTGATCTACGATCGTTACTGTTACAAAAGTAGAGCCTCCTCCCCACCAATGATTTCTCTGTTAAGAAATTAGAGTATATTTTTGGAACATCATAAATTAATATTTTAAATAAAATTAGATAGAATTATAGGGATAAAGAATTCTTAGTTTAAAAAATTAAAATATATTTTGAAAGATTTCAAATTTATGTCTTATCTTTTAGCTAAGATTAAATAGAATTGTAAAGATTAGGAACTCTTATATTTTATATCTATAAATAGGTAATATGTATAGATCAATCCAAGCCTAAAATATTCAAGCTTATAAAACTGAAGTCTAAGTCGTTTAAGATTATTTTTCTTTCTGAGAAGCTTAGTTTTTTTTTTCATCTTGATTTTTTTTTATTTGATTTGATCTTAGGCTAGTAGAATATTATTATATTATTTAAGAAACGACTACACTTTGCATGTGATCTCACTTTCTTCACACTTTTTGCTACTTTGTAGCTACTACAACAACAATAGCAACTTATGTCAAGATGAACGCTAGTTGCACCCTCCTGTTCTGTAGGCTGCACCCTCTGATCAACTTTGTTTCAAATCATCTGATCTACTACATTAGGCACGAAACAAAAGTGGATAACAACTTCCTAAATTGTCCATGCTTATCATATCAGTTACATATTTGGTTGGCTCTTATTAGAAGAAAGACATCAAAGGCTGACTTCATCAGATTAGATTTGCTTGATCTAACACAGATATGATCTACTCTAGATCTGATTAGATATAAGCAGTGTCATACTCCATTTCCTACCTAGGATAATTGTCACAACACTAAATGTAGTGCAACGAAGTCATCTTTTTTCAACAATAGTATTAACAACTTATGGTATCTCATATGATTACTTCTACAATTCTAATCACGTCTCTTTCTTACACAACACTTATTATCAACATATCTTTTTCCTCAAGTTTTGATGCTCCAGTTGTTATACTCCGGTTGTTATTTCATCTGAAAATAATAGTCCTTCACAATCTATCAAGCTCATATCCACCAATCTTCTATTTGGATATAATTTATTGGGCTACATCGATAGATTTCTTCCTTCTCCACCATTCAAATACCAAGAGAAATAAACTTAATGATAAATCCTGATCACATGCTATAGTTATGTCAAGATCATCTTATTCTACAATCATCGATCCAAGCTTCAATCATTAGTTCCATAGCATCATCGATTTCTTCTTATAACACTACAGTGTAACTATGGTCAAAGTTATAAACCACTTTTATCAATTGCTCTCGCACTCACATGCTAAGTTTCCTATTTAACTTTAATGAAAATCACTCAAAGAGGGATTATCATTTTTTTATTACATTCAAACTCTATAGGTTATTATAGTTGACTTGGCTTTAATGATTCATCTTCTAAGTAATGAAAAAGTCATCGTTCACACTTTCAACTTAGGAAATAAATACAAAGAATTGATAGTTATTATTCGAGCATGTGATTCATTGATATTTTTTGAAGAACTATATGACAAACTACTTAAACATGAAACCTATCTGAAACGAAAAGAAAAAATGATAGGACTTGCAATCATAACCCAGTTCTACAAAAAAAATCTAAAGGCAAAGAAAACTAAAATAATCAAAACAATAAGAAATTTAATAAAGGGTAAATAAGATGCATTATGGACATGTGGGTAACCCACAGTCATCATCCATCACTCTACTACCAACCTACTAATCATTATAGCCATTTCAACCCAAAAAAATAACTTCAACTACTACAATTACTAAGAAGCATGGCACCCTAATAACAACTAGTATAGTCAATGAAAAGTTGTCTATCAACTATGTGATAAGATTGGCCATACAACCAACGTGTGTCATTCCCAACTAAAGTCTAATGATATACCTAATTAGCCTCAAGCAAATCTCATGACTAGTTTGATTACTTATTCAACCAATTATATTATCGATTTGGGTGCTTCACATAATATCACATTCGACTTATAAAATTTATCCACTTACTTCAACTATGGTGGCAATGAAGACATTATCATTAGTGATGATAATGGAATCTCTATCATTTATATTGGTTTTATGATACTTAATTTACACATGAATGGATGATATTTTGTATGTATTTCATATCAAAAGAAATATTTTTTATATATCTTAATTCTGTAAATAAAATAATACTTCTATTGAGTTCTTTCATGACTTATTTCTTGTAAAAGATTTGAGCACATGTATATCCTTAGTTCGAGGCAAGAATAAAGATAATATATATAAGTGGCTGTTAGCTCCACAAATCACATAGCTAATCACGTTTGCTTCAATTGCTGCTCCAATCGATATGTGGCATCGTCGTCTTAGTCATCCATCATCCTCTATTCAATAATAATTAATTTTTTAAGACTCTCTTCTAACTTTCAAATCGAGTAAGTCTACTACTCATTGCTATGCTTACATCAGTAATAAAAGTCATCAACTACCTTTTATAACATCTTCTATATTCTACTTGAAGCAACTTAAAATTATTTACGTAGATGTTTGGGGTCTTGCTCCAACTACTCCCTTTGATAATTTTAATTTTTTTTATTATTTTCGTAGAATACTTCACTAAATCTACATGGTTCTATCGTTTCAAACATAAATTTAAAGTTACCATGGTCTTTACTCATTTTAGAAAGATGATTGAATTTTTTTTTCATTCCACCATTAAAATAGTTTATACTAATGGAGAGATGAATATTAAGCTCTAATAAGTTATCCCTCATCTTGTGATATACAATATCTCAAGTCACTATCTTACACATCTCAACTAGTTGGCTCTACCAAATGAAAGTATCGACACATAGTTGAAATTGGTCTTACTCTCCTACACTAAGCATTCATATCATTAATCTTTTGGTTAGTAGTCTTTTAAATTATGGTCTATCTCATTAATCGTATGCTCACCCCAATCTTACAACATAAGTTATAATTTGAAAGATTACTTTATAAAATTTTAAATCTTTAAAAACTCAAAGTATTTAATTATTTATATTATCCCTTGCTACGTCTATATGCTTTACATAAGTTAACATCAAGATTTATATATTTTCATCAGGCACTCTCTTGAAAATAATATTTTTTGATACTTTGATCCTCAAACTTATAAGATTGTTGTATCACATCATATTATTTTTGTTAAGTCTATATTTTCCTTTCAAAATCTTGCTCATTCAGTAATGTGAGCAACTACAATAATCATTCATTGCTAAGTTCATATGAGTATACCTTAAACCCCCTCAAGCACACATCTTACCATATCAATCAATAGTTCTCCTTTAAACATGTACTCCTCTATTACTCTAGTTTATTAATACCTCACCTCTTCTATAATTTCTCCATCTACCTATTCACCAACTTATTTTACAATGCTCGATAAAGCAATACCCTCGATACCACAAATGATATCGTTGTCCTCTTCTCGACAAGTGATACCAAAGTGCATTAGCCTAATGAGGTATATGTCACTGACTTTTCACCTATTCTTATACCATCAACATAGCCTAATAATATCACCGAGTTTGAGCATCATATGACAACATATACCAAAAATGACATCTTTAAACCATACTAAATCCTTAATTTTCATGTTACCATATGCTCTCTACCCGACCCTACTAAACCCACAAGTATCATCAAAGCCTAAAAGTCATGTGTGAGAAATACGATACTCTGCTTGACAATGCCACATGGACCCTTGTACGATCTTATTTCATACAAAATGCCATCGGGTGTAAGTGGATCTTTCAAATTAAGTAGATCCTAGATTGATCCATTACTAATACAAAGCATGTTTAATGGCAAAAAAATTTCACCAATGATCAGGTGTTGATTTCATAAAGACTTTCAGTCTAGTTGTTAAACTGATAATAATTTGATTCATCTTGAGTTTGACTATCATTCAAAGCTAGCATGCACGTCAACTAGATATTAACAATGCTTTCTTACAGCGGACTTTAACTAAATATGTCTTTATATAGCAACCCATTGGCTTCATCCACCCTTAATATCTAAACCATGTTTGTAAATTATAAAAAGCTATTTATAGACTTCATTAATCTCTAAAAGCCCAATATATCAAACTTAGCTTATTTTTTATGTCAATTGACTTCATTAACTCCAAATCTGAAATATCTTTATTCCTACCATAACAAAAGGATACATTATATATCTACTAATTTATGTTGATGACACTATCATCATACATAATAATTTTGTGGAGATCAAACAATTCCTTACATAATTAATAGATCAATTATCCATCAAAGTTCTAAGAACCTTAAACTATTTTTTGAAAGTGGAAGCAACCTTCACATCTTCTAGACTTATTTTATCTTTAAAAAAGTATATTTAAAATCTATTATCAAGGATAAAAATATATATTATGCTAAAAAGGTTATAACCCCACTCTCCTTCATTGAGTCACTCAGATTATATAACGGTAACCCTACTATCGATCATTCACAATATTGACAGATACTTAGTTCTTTGTAGTATTTCTTTCTTACACATATAAACATTTCATTTACAATCAATAAATTATCATAATTCATAGCTCTCACCACACTTTGGTTTGTACTAAATTATATCATGTGATATATTAAAGAGACTCTCAATCATGAATTCTTCTTTATAAATACTCATTCCTTCATCTTTATACTTCGTCGATGCTGATTGGATAGAAAATATGAATGATAAAATATTTGCATTAGACTACATTATCTGTTACATCCCGAATTTATAAAAAGAATAACAAATCAGTATTTTATTATCCATAATTTACATAATAAACTCTCTCTTTTTTTTTCATTCGTCTTTGAATTCAAATCCTTATCTTTACAGTAATAAATATTCTATTAACTAGAAAAATAACAACATCTTCTTCGTAGGGTCACAAGTCTCTTCCACCCAAGCTTCAGATCTACTACATAGTAGTAGATTACTCTGAAAATAAATATAAAATAAAAACACATCAGCAACCACATATGTTGATAGAAACTTTAGAAAAATCATAAAAATAATCTTCAATATTCATGAAATATAAACAAATATCAATAATTCAATAAGAAAATATATCGATTCATCATAAAACTTATGCATCAGAAAAATGATGATAATTTCTTATATAATAAACAAAATCATGCATCAGCCATATGCAACACACATATAATAACAAAGGCGTGTATCACCTGATGGTGCACTCTCCCAATAGCGAATGAAGAGGCATATTCCATGGGATGGATTTCTCCCAACCGCGGATAGAGATAATCAATATCGCACTCCCAACAACGGATGGAGTGGTATCCCTCACCCGCCCAAGTGGGGACACGTTCCTCCCAACAACGGATGGAGGAACTGTCTAACCATCACGTCTGACGGTCCACTAATCCCCGAAGGGAATTGTCATACCTGCCCTCGGCAGGGATACATAAACATCCATGATCATTCATTTACACTCATCCAATCACTCATGCATACATTAAGAAATCAATATGATTAAATATTATGAGAGACCATACTTGATGTAAATTTGCTAGACTATGTTCATTGGTGGCTCCATACTGTGATGGACCCGTAGCTCCTTTTACAGGTTGTACTCCCAATGTGAACTACTAGTCTAGTTACATCTACTACATGATACTCATCATATCAATATCATAAACATAAGAAAATAGAAAACTAATAATTATTTTCAAATGACATCCTCAGATAAAACATTTAAATTCATCAAATCATCAAAGAATGAAATATTAATATCTCAATAGTCCTCAATCAACCAAAACTCTAATTGAAATAACTTAATTGACTTAAACCAAACTCAATTCAATTATGATCTAACAGAACCAACATCAAATCCTTATAGAATCGATCTGGAATCACCCTGGACTGGTCTAATTTAGATTTGATTGATCTCGATTAGGTCAAATAGGTTTAAACTTGTCAAGTTAGTGTGGAATCACCCTAAACTGGCTTTAATTGATTAAACCTATTTGATTTAGTCAATTAATGAGCTCGAACCAATAGAGAGAGAGGAAATTGGACTATGTCGTATAGTGCTAACCTAAACCGAACCAACCCACCTGAGTCTTAGACGGGTCACATACAATGCATATACCTGTTCCAAGTACTAAGTTGAGTTGAGGTACAACGAACTATATAAAAGGAGTGACGATATGTCTAATGCCAATCGCGTAGCTGGGCAAGCTTAACTTCATGGACTAGGCTAAGCCTCACTTATAAGTTGGGCTGAGCCTTACCATTGAACTAGGCCATGCTTGGCTCATAAGTTGATCCTAGACATATGAGTTGAGGTTGCATTTGACCACATGGATTGAGTCGTACCTAGCCACATGAGTTGGCTCATGCTTGGCCACATAGTTGTGTCGTATCTTACCATATGAGTTGGGTCATACATGACCACATGGATTAGATCGTACCTAGCTACATGAGTTGGCACATGCCTAGTCACATGGTTGGGTCGTACCTTACCACATTGGTTGGGTCATACATGGCCACATGGACTAGATCACATAGTTGTGTCGTATCTTACCATATGAGTTGGGTCATACATGACCACATGGATTAGATCGTACCTAGCTACATGAGTTGGCACATGCCTAGTCACATGGTTGGGTCGTACCTTACCACATTGGTTGGGTCATACATGGCCACATGGACTAGATCATACCTAGCCACATGGACTAGATCGTACCTAGCCATATGGGTTGGGTCGTACCTTACCATATGGGCTGGCTCCTACCCGGCTACATAGGTTGGGTCATGCCGAGTCACATGGGCTAGGTTGTACTTGATCACATGAGCTAGATCATACATGACCACATGGGCTGAGTTGATTCGATCTGATCAATTAATTTGACTCAAGTCAGACCCCAATTGGACTCCTTTTATCAAATTAGATTTTAATATTTAAAATTATTAAAGAATGACTCAAATACATTAATTAAAATTTTAAATTCATGATCTTAAATTAAAAACTAATTACATTATAGAAATTCATATATAATTCTTGAAACATAAATATATCTAATTAAATAAATTAGAACTATTATGCTAATTCAAAAATAAGAATTTTAATAATTAAATCAATATTAAAATTTGCTTAAACTTAAAAAGATTAATATAAATCAAATAGTCATTATAACATCATAAATTAATTATTATTATTATTTATAAATCATGAAATTTCAAAATTAAAACATCATCATTCATTATAAAATTATAACAATCTTAAAATTAAGATTTTAAAACATAAATCAAAGCTAATTAAAAAGAAAGGATCCTACCTCGCTTCGATTATCCCTTCCTCGATATTATCTCCTTGGGAAGTCATCTCCTCAATCCTCCCATTGTTAGACTTAGTGGAGACTGAGGGAAGAGTAGCCCCTTTATATAGGAAAAGATGAGATCTCATCGAAAGGTAAGTAATAATTTAATTTTTATTTTTAATTTATTTTATTTTTGCTTTCACACACAAAGAAAGTAATATAATATTCATTTCTTATAGTTCACACATAAAAAAGAAATGTAAACTATTTACTTCCTAAATATCAAATCACTCATTAGGAAATAAATCAATTAATAAGTAGAATTTCTAACTTATCCATGTGATTAAGGAAACTAAATTTAATTATTTCCTTAACTATAGTATACAGATATAGAAGTTAATAATAAAG
>LVTN01000138.1:382448-393898 GCA_001649415.1 Musa itinerans
ATTATATAATTAAATTAACAACCCTAATCTACTTTTCAAAAAGGCGACAATAGAATCATAAAAAAAAATCATATTCAAAATGTAAAATCTTATGGGAGTTTATAAGATAAACTAATATGAAACCTATTTTAATTTAGAGAAAAATTAAAATTTTGGCCTTTTACTCAACAATCTCATTTCAAGTCATTTAACGAGATTCTGTTTGACCAAAATTTTTAATCAATTACTTAAAAAAAATCATATTTGACTCAAAAATGATTATAATATCTTAAATTTATATTTTAGTTGCGTTATAATTTAATTCTCAAAATCTAAATCTTAAAAACTAATTGGATCATCTAATATTCTAACCCTAGGATCCCCTATTCCAACAAGTCCTCAAAACCTGGCTCTGATACCATTAAAGTCATTTATACCAAACAAAAACAAGCATCATTATTTAAAATCGAAAAAACAACTTTCATTATGATAAAGATCAATAAGTTATAAATCACAAAAATCATCATGCATAATTTTGAAATATAAACTCCTAGTAAATATTCTATTAACTATAAAAATGATAACATCTTCTTCGTAGGGTCACAAGTCTCTTCCACCCAAGCTTCAGATCTATTACATAGTAGTAGATTACTCCGAAAATAAATATAAAATAAAACACAAAAGCAACCACATTGGTAGGAACCTTAGAAAAATCATAAAAATAATCTTCAATATTCATGAAATATAAACAAATATCAATAATTCAATAAGAAAATATATCGATTCATCATAAAACTTATGCATCAGAAAAATGATGATAATTTCTTATATAATAAACAAAATCATGCATCAGCCACATGCAACACATATATAATAATAAATGAGTATATCACCCGATGGTGCACTCCCCCAATAGCGAATGAAAAGGCATATTCCATGGGATGGATTCCTCCCAACAATGGATGGAGATAATCCATATTGCACTCCCAACAGCGGATGGAGTGGTATCCCTCACCCGCCCAAGTGGGGACACGTTTCTCCCAACAGCGGTTGGAGGAACTATCTAACCATCACGTCTGACGGCCCGCTAATCCCCGAAGGGAATCGTCATACCTACCCTCGGCAGGGATACATAAACATCTATGATCATTCATTTACACTCATCCAATCACTTATGCATACATCAAGAAATCAATATGATTAAATATTATGAGAGATCATACTTGATGTAAATCTGCTAGACTATGTTCATTGGTGGCTCCGCACTGTGATTGGCCCATAGCTCCTTTCACGGGTTGCACTTCCAATGTGAATTACTAGTCTAGTCACATCTACTACATGATACTCATCATATTAATATCATAAACATAAGAAAATAGAAAACCAATAATTATTTTCAAATGACATCTTCAGATAAAACATTTAAATTCATCAAATCAGCAAAGCATGAAATATCAATATCTCAATAGTCCTCAATCAACCAAAACTTTAATTGAAATAGCTTAATTGACTTAAACCAAACTCAATTCGATTATGATCTAATAGAACCAATATTAAATCCTTATAGAATCGGTCTGGAATCATCCTAGACTGGTCTAATTTAGATTTGATTGATCTTGATTAGGTCAAATATGTTTGAACTAGTCAAGTTAGTGTGGAATCACCCGAAACCGACTTTAACTGATCAAACCTGTTTGATTTAGTCAATTAATGAGCTCGAACCAATAGAGAGGGAGGAAATTGGATTATGTCGTATAGTGCTAACCTAAACCGAACCAACCCACCTGAGTCTTGAATGGGTCACATACACTGCATATACCTGTTCGAAGTACTAAGTTGAGTTGAGGTACGACGGACTATATAAAAGGAGCAACGATATGTCTAATGCCAATTGCGTAACTAGGCAAGCTTAACTTCATGGACTAGGCTAAGCCTCACTTATAAGTTGGGCTGAGCCTTACCATTGAACTAGGCCATGCTTGGCTCACAAGTTGATCTTAGACATATGAGTTGGGGTTGTATCTGATCACATGGACTGAGTCGTACCTAGACGCATGAGCTGGCCCATGCTTGGCCATATGGTTGAGTTGTACCTTACCATATGAGTTAGGTCAAACATGACCATATGGATTGGATCGTACTTAGCCACATGAGCTGGCTCATGCCTAGCCACATGGTTGGGTCATACCTTACCACATGGGCTGGGTCATACATGTCTACATAGATTAGATCGTACCTAGCCACATGGACTAGATTGTACCTGACCACATGGGTTGGGTCGTACCTTACCATATGGGCTGGCTCCTACCCGGCCACATAGGTTGGGTCATGCCAAGTCACATGGGCTAAGTTATACTTGATCACATGAGCTAGATCGTACATGACCACATGGGCTGAGTTGATTCGATCTGATCGATCAACTTGACTCAAGTCATACCCCAATTGGACTCCTTTTATCAAATTAGATTTTAATATTTAAATTATTAAAGAATGACTCAAATACATTAATTAAAACTTTAAATTCATGATCTTAAATTAAAAACTAAT
Source organism: Musa itinerans (assembly GCA_001649415.1). Classification (NCBI taxonomy): domain Eukaryota; kingdom Viridiplantae; phylum Streptophyta; class Magnoliopsida; order Zingiberales; family Musaceae; genus Musa; species Musa itinerans. The sequence continues at coordinate 384,975 of LVTN01000138.1, forward strand.
TACATTATAGAAATTCACTCATAATTCTTTAAACATAAATATATCTAATTAAATAAATTAGAACTATTATACTAATTCAAAAATAAGAATTTTAATAATTAAATCAATATTAAAATTCACTTAAGCTTAGAAGATCAATATAAATCAAATAATTATTTTAACATCACAAATCAATTATTATTATTTATAAATCATAAAATTTCGAAATTAAAACATTATCATTCATTATAAAATTGTAACAATCTCAAAATTAAGATTTCAAAACATAAATCAAAGCTAATTAAAAAGAAAGGATCCTACCTCACTTCGATTATCCCTTCCTCGATATCATCTCCTCAATCATCCCATTGTTAGACTTAGTGGAGAATGAGGGAAGAGTAACCCCTTTATATAGGAGAAGATGAGATCTCCTCAAAAGGTAAGTAATAATTTAATATTTATTTTTAATTTATTTTACTTTTTCTTTCACACATAAAGAAAGTAATATAATGTTCATTTCTTATAGTTCACAAACAAAAATGGAATGTAAACTATTTACTTCCTAAATATCAAATCACTCATTAGGAAATAAATCAATTAATAAGTAGAATTCCTAACTTATCCATGTGATTAAGGAAACTAAATTTAATTATTTCCTTAACTATAATATACATATATATAAGTTAATAATAAAGCAATACATCATTTATAGTAATTAATTTATGTTAAGGGAGAATTATCGATGATTACATTATCTACCTTAGAATAAACATGATCAATTAGAGTTTCAAGAAACATAATATAATAACAAGATCCACCACTAAAACTCATAGCTCACCAATATACTATAGAACTTGATGTCACATCACAATCCACTCCAATAATATACCGTGATAATATTGGTGTCACATACTTATACTCTAACTCAATAATCTATTCTCACATTAAATACATTATCATCGACTTTCAACTTGTTAAAGATTAAATTTTGAGACGTGAACTATGTGTTTCTCATGTTTATACTTCTGATAAACTAGCTAACTCTCTCATAAAGTTAAGTATTTCAATTATATCATTCCAAGATTAACTTTGATGAAAACTTAATTTTACGAGATATGATAAAGGATCATAATTGAGATAAGTCTAAACTGATAATTTTACATTTCTTATATATCTAAACCTTAATCAATCTATTATTTAAGGATCAACCATGATGATTTAAGAAAAAAATTTCTTAAATTTATATAAATATATATTATATTAATGAATTAGATAATCAAGCCTTCATAGCAAATTGTTCAGTCGGCTTCATATCTTATTATACTTTCCTTAAAAGGGTTTTATGGGCTGGTATAGTCTGTCGCCATCTATCATCATCCATTCATTATGAGATGATTAATTAGAAGCCCAGTTATGATGATTGACATTTAATATCTGGTCACAGCCCTTCTTTAATTTCTGCATCACTTTCGGCGACATTTATGGAACGAGTTCCCAGACATACAACAATACCTGACGGATATCTTCTTATCTCGGAACAGAGATGCTAACATTAACATGATAATTTAATTCTGAAAATAGACTATTTTTCATCTGTTTAACCTGTGCTTTATCCCTGCAGATAAACAAATAGCAGATGCCATTACCAGACACCAAACAGTTTCAGTAAGCTAATCGAGCTGGAGGCGTGAAGCTCCCATGGCATGTTGCACTTGTGCAGCAAAATGTTCATCCACTACTTCACACACATGAACAACAGTGGATCACTGTTTACCGTTTTCCCTCGGGTAAACAGTCACATCTGTACAAAGGAGCCCATTCTGTGGGTCGGTGAGCTATCGTGGCTCTCCAAATACCTTGCTCTATTCTCACTTCTGACAGGGAGGTGTTCCGCATTAGTACAAAGGTACAGTAGAGGCCCACTACAAGTCCCCATACAAGTCTTGAGCGTACTCTGCAGTCGCTCATCCTCCTCCTTTGCCTCTGAAAGCTCTGTCTGTTCAACCATCTTTGGATTTTAATGCTCCTTGCAGTTTATTATACATGTTAAGATACAGATAGAGCTCTGTCAAAGATCGCTGTATTAGCAAATCTGGAACAGATTTGCTTCTTCGAGCACTCGCCAGTTTCTCAAGGATAAGAGTGGTTCTGGCAGACACAGAGAGCCAGAAGTAATAAGCAATTCCGCGTTGAACAAAAAGCCTGTCGTCGTCGCCACCATGGCGAAATAAAGATCGAACCTTTAAGATTGCAATCCATGGGAGACGTTGACATTGAGCGACTTGTCCGGGGGACCGCCACGGGGTTTCCTTCTTCCAAACGAGGAATTATTGCTGCGGTCCCGGGCCGATGGCGAGGACGAGAGCTCCCCCTCGTGGACCCCGCAGGGAAATCTCGACCGCGGCCAATGGGAGTGCCGGGAAGCGGATGCCCTTCCTCGCCTCGGCCAATGGCGTTGCGGATAAGGCTCGCGGCCGTGAGAAAAAGCGCACCACCGTCTCAAAAGTGCACCTTCGGTGGCCCACCCGGACTTCCTCCTTTTTATAACGTTCGCTTCTCTTCTAGTCTTATCCAGCTCCGGAAGATATAAGCCACGCTCGTGCGATATTTCTGTGCTGCAAGTACAGTGTTCTTGTGGATCTCCTCCAAACTACCATTGTAGCTAGTAATGAGCCTATTCGAGAAGCAGCGACCGGCCGCGGTAGCGGCGTCGAGCGCCGTGGCCGGGAAGACGGCACGTGCCTGCGACGGCTGCGGACGTCGCCGCGCTCGGTGGTACTGCGCGGCCGATGACGCTTTCCTCTGCCAGAACTGCGACTCCTCCGTCCACTCCGCCAACCCCCTCGCTCGTCGCCACAATCGCATTCGCCTCAAAACTGCGACGTCGTCCGGTGCGCCCGATGTGGATTCGGACGACGCGGCCCCCTCTTGGCTCCGGGGGTTCAAGCGCAAGGCGCGGACGCCCCGGCCACACCAGCATGCGAAAACGGCCTCTGAAGCGAGGACGGTGCATCCGACTACGGTGCCAGAGCTCGTCGAGACATCCTTGGATGAGACCGAGGACGAGGAGCAGCAGCTTATCTACCGTGTCCCGGTGTTCGACCCGGCATTCGCGGAATTCCGCTCCCCTCCCCCTCTGGACGACTCAAACGCTCCTTCCGGCAATGAAGCTAAGCCGACGATGGATTTATCAGAGTGCACCCCTGCGTCCACCCCAACCATTAATACCGCCAATAGGCTCACCGCCTTCCTTCCGTCAGATATGGAGATTGCGGAGTTCGCAGCCAACATGGAGAGCCTCCTTGGCGGCGGTCTCGATGTCAGCGACGGCTCCTTCTCCATGGAGAAGCTCGGGCTCGTAAACTCTATAGAGGACGGCGTCAACTATTGCTTGGGCGATGCAGGGCGCTTGAAGACGGAGCAGCCGGACGACACAGAAGGGTGCCCAGTCGAGCTGGACATCGACATGTCGAGGGAGACGCTGGAGCTGGACTTCAACTGGACAGGGTCATCGACAGCCGAAGAAGAGGAATTCGAAGAAGAGAAGATAATGGTGGCCACGGAACAGCAACAAGTAACACAGAAAGCCAGACTGAGTCTCGACTACGAGGCGGTCATAATCGCATGGTCGAGCCATGGCTCTTCACCGTGGACTGACGGCGAGCGGCCTCAGATTAATCTAGACAGTTGTTGGCATGACTGTACGGTAAGCTCAGTACTACCATCACCCAGAATATGTTTAAGCATTGTTTCTCTGGCGTTCGATGAAATGATAACTGTGGTTTTTGGCGGACTTACAGGACACGTGGGTGGAAGGAGCGGACGCACTGGGAATCGTGCATGGCAGCGACACCGGAGGGGGGCATGCGGATGTGGGGAGGCAGGCGAGGGTGACGAGGTACCGGGAGAAGCGGCGGACGAGGCTGTTCGCGAAGAAGATACGGTACGAAGTGCGGAAACTGAACGCCGAGAAGCGGCCGAGGATGAAGGGCCGGTTCGTGAAGCGAGCTCCGGGACCAGCGTTCGCTCACTGACACAGCCTCTACAAGCTAATCTAGTTCTTCTAATTTCTAAGTGCTCGGCTTAGTCAATAACCGACTTCTGCTCTTTTTACCCTATCATTGTCTTTGGGCACTTCTGCTGCAAGACAGTTTTTGAGTGCCCATTGTTTTTATGATGGGATATATAATAAATCAACTTTTTCTTGATATGGAAGGACTCAGATTTGAAAGATGCAGCTATTTTTCGTTGTTAAATTGAGATAGTTTCAAAAAAAGGAAGAACAGGAGTTGAGAAAACCATTCCCAGGATATATTGCTAATATATTGTGTTTATGATAGAATATATATAATGTGCTCTAGCTAGCCCCTCCAATGTGAAGAAGAAGAATATTCTGCTCTCAACTTAACCTTGAGAACTATTTTCTAGGGACATGTTCGAGCAGAGCCTCTGGGTGATCAAACATCATTTTCAGATCTTCTAAATGGCGACAAAACCATTTCAATTTATCAAAGTATAAAGGATTACAGGCAAAAGCACCAGAAGGAAAGGTCTCAATTGTCTGTTTCATCTTGATTGGTGCTCCGACCATGCAGGTCAAGAAGAACTCGACAACATCCTGGAAAACAGCAAGATAATAAGACTTCGAAAAATCTCGAACATTTCTCTTTTCCCTTAATAGTCATATTTTTCTTGATTGCATCATCCCTCCAATTCAGCCAAGGGTAACCAGTAAACAACTGGGAATCCAAACCACTGTAGTGCGAAGATATATCTGGGATCAGGAACAGGGAGAGGTCAGAAGTTTGAGAGCAAGAAAAGATAAGAGAGAATTAAGGCGTTCATTGGTTTTTCTCATGGATTAAGTTGTCCTCAGAACACAATTACCTTGCACGGCAGTGTTGGCCATGTTAGGACTTGGATGTGGAGTCTCCCCAGCATGAAGAGATAGCTGATACTTTCAACTGATGAGTCATGGATAAGATACAGTGTCATGGGATAAGTCCAAGCAGATAATGCGTAGGCTACAGAAAATTCCGTCCAAATAAATTGCCCCAGCAGTATTCTCGATGTCACCATCCATCTCTTTGACAAACCCAACCAATGATATCCATCAGCTTTGGTTACCCTTCTGTGGCAACATCCATAGAAGTCTTTCTCCGTTGGGGATCAAGTGAGAGCCATTGCAGATTGCATTCATCCTTTGTTGTCAATGACATTGCCCTCTGATGAATAATCAAACATGCTCCATTTCAAATATTTGCTACGGAAGTGCTGCACCGAAGATGAGTAAGCTCAAAAACCCATACTTTCCTGACTTGAAGAAGCAACGAGTAGGGCTTTAGGTAATCTAGAAAGTGTCATCTGTGTTGCAGCTTCTGGTTGGCATCTAATGATTTTTTCGCCAAGATCACTATTGTACATAGAAAGGTTGATTCTTCAGTTCAGAAGATGACAACACACGATGATAGCTCCTAATTTGCTTCACACTTTTCTATCTAGCATTTCAATGGTGTACAGAAAAAGGTATTATCTTCCACATTAATGAATGTCTACTATCCACCACAAAATAGCATTCGATGGCCTGAGATGTTTTCCATCATACAGAAACCATACAAAACATTATTCACTCCGCTCGATCAAAGACAATGCAGGAGTAACCCAGATTCTTGATATGCTGTAATAAACAAGGATGAAATGTCTAAATATGACAGATCTGCATAAAAGAACTTTGCCAAATGAGCGGTTAATAGAAAAAAAAACTTCGCTGGAGGTTTACAAGTAGCAGAAGCCTTGTCAAAATCATATTTCATGTAGTATTACAATGTTGCAAAGTTATAAAGAAAGAAGAGAAAAATACTTAAAAGATAAAAAATCATGCAACTTGGACAATCACTTAGCAATCAAAGACATCAACAGCTCAACCATGTGGGTGACAAGAAGAATGTGTTTGCGGTAAGTGATGCCAGCAGCAGATATGTTCTTAAAAGTATTAATTGTGCTACTGTCAACATCAATGGGAAAATATAAATGTGCACTTGTACATACATATACACATCCATACACACATAAATATAGATTATATATTTATATTCAGTTTATATTTGGAGTATCACAAATTATTAGGATTATTTTTCTTGTTAATAATATAATTGCACTGCCATATTTGTGAGATGCAATAGTCATGCTATTCACATCACAGCAACAAATTTATGAAATGCTGAAAGAAAAAAAAGAAAGAGAATAATGAGCACAATGACTAACCAAATAGAAAAGCAGAATTAAGAAAATATTCACTTGTGATACACAAATAACAAACAATTTATAGAAAGTTTTGATGTTCCAATTTCAGTTTCTTGGTTAGTGTAAATATTGTAAATATTTTGGTGGTCTTGGAAGTTCAAAAGATTCTTCCTACCTGTTTTCTATTTCCCTCCTACATGGAAAAGTGAAGGCAATTAGAATGGTGAGACAGATCCCTAGAATCTACTAGAAGGTCCAGCAGGGATCTGTGTTATCCTCCATTACTTTGAAAAAGATATTGCTCTTGGAAATTTCGCGGTTTTGGCAATTCCTATTTTAGAAAATTGCATGATTTTAAAATAGAAAAAGAGAAAAATGCATAATTATCTTGATTAACGCATTCAATTAACACCATGCCACCATATGCGTATCTCCACAAACACAGAAAGAATTCATCTGGAGGGAGACTCTTCTTGGCACTAGATATTTTATATACCTATGTTTCTCTAATGTACATAATAAACATCATCGGGTACCCTCAAAATGTATTTAAATATGTTACAGTGTAATCCTGCCAAACTCGTTCCCACGATCCTAGAGTTCTATTGTACCTATTCTGATCTCAAACTATCGTAGTTGGACCATTTTAAAAATCCGGAAAGGGCCACTTAGCAGAAAAATGGATTCATGGTGATACAATTTACATTTTTTATTCAGGTGATTAGAGGATCTTTCTCAGTCCAAGTTAAGATCCAAATCAAAACCAAATCAAGTCTCGGGGAGAAGTCCTAGACCTACCCTAATCCTGCTTGGATAAGGAGTTTACACCTACTTGGATTAGGATCAAAAATGATATATTCAACCTTATTTTCAGAGGCAACTTTGAAAAGCCTCTAAAAACCTAGTTTATGTCAAATAAGTATCCAAAAGCCCAGTATGGATGCAGTATATGTTAAGCAGATCTTTTTATTAGCCCGAATAGAGTGAGCAACATTTTGCAATGTGGATTAAACTTTCCATTTTTTGACTTCTATGATTATAGATTCCTAACTGATCGTACACTGCAAAAGAATAGGGGAGGGAAGGTATAAAGTATAAATAAAAGGCCTTTTTTGCTTAGCCCTATTAGGAAGAAAATCCTATTACACACTATATGCATATTTTTTAAGCTTCAATATTGGCTTGAATCTCTAAAACATATGCATATTATTAATTCAGTATAGAGTGTACCGTTTATATCAATTTCATTGCTAGATGTTTATAATGAATCACGTAGATTTCGCATTGTTCCCCAGCTGAATGTAAACTCTAACTCAGCTCCTGAATTGCTAATGATTTTATGTACTGTGGACACAGAACATGGGTGTTGCACATAGGAAACATGAAAGCATATAAAAGATCAGAAAACATCATTTCTTTTTTATCGTGACTAAGGAACAGAACCACAATTAGACTATGCAGCAATAAGGATAGAGATAAACCAATAGGCCAAAATACCCGAAGCGAACAAGATTATCAAAGTCCTCACCAATTCGAACTAATTGTATGATTCTATTTAAGCCGTGGGTTTGCGTTGGAACCCTTGACCTAGATCCTCGTCGGAAGGAAAGGAGGCAAGGGCGGTGACGGAGACTGCGGAGGGGCCCACCCTGCGGCGCCTCTCGACCATCTGGTCGACCGCGGAGGGATCGCCGGAGAAGAGGGCCTCGACGGAGCCGTCCCCTCGGTTGCGGACCGAGCCGTCGAGGCCGAGCTCCCGGGTGGTCTGGACCGTCCAATCTCCAAAGAACACCCCCTGAAACCGCCCCTTGACCACCACCCGGAGCTGGAAGGAAATCCAACCATATCAGAGATCAGATGAGAAGAGGAGTGAGTGTTGATGTTGATAGGAAGAGGGGATAGAGATTTGAAACAGAGGAGAGTATGACTAAGTTTCAATCTTCTATATTTCTCTCAAGAAAATATTTTTATAATTTTAGAAACTCTCTTACACTCATGACCCAATATGAGATTTATATAGTCTCTAAAGATATATTATATTAATTATATTAAAGATAAATTATTTTCTTTCAAGAAACCCTTTCAAGAACTCAAAAATCAATTTGACTTATTCTTCTATAGACTTTTAATCCATTTTTTCTTCTTGATGTAATGAATCTCCCTCTTGATGCAATGAATCTCTTTATGACACTTGAACAAGTTTAATTTCAACATTCTCCCCCCTTAAACTTGTTCCATTTAGCATGCCAAGATTCTTTCGAAGTTGTTGAAATATTTCAAATTTGAGAGGTTTTGTAAGTATATCAGCCACTTGTTCACTTGTCTTGACATGATGTAGCTCCACTTCTTTATTTTTGATATGATCTCTTATGAAATGAAATCTTGTATCGATATGCTTCGATCTTTCATGATAGACTGGATTCTTGGCTAAGGCAATAGCTGATTTGTTATCAACATAAATCTTAGTTGACTTCTCCTGTGGCATATGAAGTTCTTGGAGTAATCTTCTTAGCTAGATTGCATGACAAACACTAGAAGAAGCTGCTATATATTCTGCTTCACAACTTGATAGAGCAACGATCCGTTGCTTTTTTGAAGACCAAGTGAATGTAGCTTCACCAAAATAAAATACAAATCCAGTTGTACTCTTCCGATCATCGTAGCTTCCGGCCCAATCACTATCACTATATCCAATGAGCTCC
>LVTN01000138.1:411715-433481 GCA_001649415.1 Musa itinerans
GAGAAAGAACAAGAGGGGGGGGGGGGGGGGGGGGGGGTGGGAGGAGTGAGCAAAAGCTCATAAAGGAGGCGAGAAGCCTTGTTTCTCGATCATTGAAGTTGGGTGGCGAGGTGGATCCATTGCAAAAGGCTTTAATGCTACTCCAAGGAATCCCTGAGCACGGCAGTTGTCTGCAGTAATGGCCCTTTGCTTCTTTTGCGTCATGAGCTATCCTTTACCATACCCTTCCTTCTTCCTCCTTCTCCTCCTCCTCCTCCTCCCCTCCCTCGGGTCCTTTTTGTCTCCCTCTGCTGCTGCGTTAGGTGGGATATCACTGCCTTTGGATCCAAGTATTTACCCTGTCCTCTGCGGCCACCCTTTTTTGCGTTTGGATCTTCTGATCTATTGTCCCATCATACTCGCATAACCAGCAATCCTCTCTCTGCAACCTGAACTTTTCTGAATGATAGGATGGGATTTGAGCCAAATGGGTTTTAGCAATGAGCTACGTACGCCTCTCGGGACCAGGAGGAACTCATGGAATGTTGTGTATGGGGGAGGTGCATCAGTGGACCACCATTTTTGGTTGGAACTTTTGCTTGCTTCTCAAGAGTAATAGAGTTGGGAGACTTCAAATGTTTCCTTCGACGCCCACTCATTTCGGTGCATGGAGAAGAGTCAAATACCACGTAGTAGTAGTAGTAAAAGATTAGGCGTTGGTCTTTTGACTAACGCAATTTGCATTGCCACATCTTTTGGTCGTACACTTCCGTGATTGATGGGGCTCTTAAAATTAAGTATTGGCCGCCTACGTTCATTAGTTGAAGCCACTACTGATCTCACCTACAACATCAGCTACCTCGTTAATGTCTTGTCACACGATGACCAGCTTTGCTCATTTACATTTGTCCAAACCTAAGTCTGTCCCTTGGAGAAAGATTGTTTCTTCGTTAGCCCACCTTGAATTGCCTCTGTGAAAGTGCTCAGAGGACATGCAATTCTTGGCTAGAGAATTGATTCCATGTCCGGAAAACCATAAATCTGAAGTAGAAATGGTTCCTTCTCTGATGTCTCGCATTGACTCATCTATTCTGAGCCATGCTCAGCACAATTGAATTCTGGTCAAGACAAGGGGAGTGCGGTTGGCTGGTTCTCCTCCTTCCCCTGTTCTTAGCTTTCCTGAAGAGCAGCTGCAATATGGTAAAGCCATTATTTGGTTCCTTTACTCCCAAAATGTTCATTCATGTACCATGATTGCGCAGCAGAACATATATATACATATATATAGAATATATAATTTTATGTGTCGAGTTAGCATCAACTTTGAAGGAGGAAGGCATCTCTTAGGGGAAATACACCAATGTTGTACAGTGTGATAGTTCTACCTTAAATTGGATTCACTGCTATTCGAAGTCCAACACGAAAAGAAAAAGATGAAAAGTTCTTGCTTTTCATCTTCCCATCATCCAAAACATTATCCTTTTATATAAACAAATTAAACTAAATATATTTTTGATAGGAAAAAAAGTTTTAAATCTGAGCTATGAATATGTATGAAAACGAAGAAAGATATCATGACAAAGAAATATATCAAGCACCATAAACACAGTCTATTATGTTCGTGCTTTGTAAGTTTGGTTACACAAATGATGTGCTTGATAGGGTCACAAAGTGTAATATCCTGATTTATTTTTGAATTAGAAGTGGATAAAGACTTTAGTTGAAGGATAAGGATTCATGAGTATGATGCCATTAACCTCGACTTAAGGATCTTAGTTCATCGATTTAAATTTAATAAACTAATAATTTAGTTATCTCATTGAGTCGGACCTCTCGTATGCTATATTAGAATTTGATCCTAAACTTGGATATTGTGAATTTATATTATTTTAAATTATTTCATAGAAGTGAATAAATATTTAAATTAACTTATAAGAGTTGATTGATATATTATAATTAATTTGTAATTAAGTATTTTAATCTATAATTTATATTTAATAAGTTAAGAGATCAATCTAATTCTTTGGATCCAATAATAATATCTTTGTGTTCCTACATTTTGAGGTAACTTTGAATATGGAGATCTTCTTTTGTTTCTGGACGATGAACTAAAATTAAACTCGTGAACTTATTAATATTGATAGAATTTTGATATATATGAAAATCTAAAAAAGAAAAAGAGAGATGATTTTTCTACTTTTGATATATAGGCCTCCTATTAGGAGACCAACACCATAGACTATTAGCTCAAGTGCACCTCAAATAATTGCATCATTATGCTTGTACTACGAGTGCTATCAACCACATCAATGTGTTAATCAACACATAATCCTGAAAATGGATCATTCAGAACATATTAACATGACATACTTTTAATTAAAATTTAAAATCAAAATTTTGCTCTAGATAAATGAGACGATTTAGGTAGAATCTTACATTTTATTCATTCATTAGATTTGGACGATTCATAGCTCAGTTCTTTTTGAGAATCCATGTGCCCTTTATTTAAATCTACTTAAATTCAAGTTTCTTCAAAAGAATATTTATCATTAGAAATTATATATCACTTTAGTAAATTTCTGAACCATTCAAAAAAATATATATTACACAAGATGTATCTGATAGAAGATAAGATTTCCTCAACTATATGAGGAAATCTCTCTATTCTGTTGAGAAAAATCCTCTATTCTGTTGAGGAAAATCCTTCCTCCTAATCCTATAAATAGGAGAGGGAACATATTGAAGCATCTTCAACCTTTTAATAAAGCTTCTTTCAATATTTGTTCTTATCTTCTATTATTTCTATCATGGTATCAGAGCCGCTTGCCTAGAGCAAGCTCTCTTCTTGTTGCCAACTCATCACTGTTGCTTTTCTACCTCTAACGGCAAAAGAAAATGCTTTCTACCATTACTTTTCTGTCGTCAAGCCGTCGGTGCGATAAATCTTTCCTCCTCGACGAATGGCAACTATTTTCTCTACTACCACTCTGCACCAATGTCCGTTCCCTTCCGCTGCGACGTCACTAGTGCTACGCTCACCAGCACTGCCCCACCTTTCTTCCTCACTGTAGCTACCTCCTACCTCTTTTGCTGCAGCTTCCTCCTTTGTTGCAGCTTCCTCCTCTGCTATAGTAGCATCACTGCAACATTGCTGTAGATTTCTCTTCTGCCGTCGCAGCCGCAGCCGTCGTAGTCACAGTTATTGTCGTTGCAGTCGTAGTCACAGTCGCCGCTGTCATAATCGCAACCGCTGCCATCACAGCCGCAACCATCGCCGTCACAACCGCAGCAACAACAACAGTAGCAGCGATCTACTCTTGCCCTACTCATAAAGCCTCTCGCTTGTAAACCAGTCTTTGCATCGATCCAAGATTGGTATCCTTGTTAGGAGCATCATCTTGCGGGGGCATGATAGAAGATAAGATTTCCTCAACTATATGAGGAAATCTCTCTATTCTGTTAGGAAAATCCTCTATTCTGTTGAGGAAAATCCTTCCTCCTAATCCTATAAATAGGAGATAACATATTGAAGCATCTTCAACTATTCAATAAAGCTTCTTTCAATATTTGTTTATATATATTACACAAGATGTATCTAATTTATATTTTTATGATGTCTTCCTCTCGTTGAACTACTAAGATATTATTTTTTATATTTTAAATATCGATTAAAAATCGTTAATAACATTTATCGAAAAAAAATCAAAGGATCAACACTAAGTCATTCTTTATTTATGTTTTTTAGATTAAACGGTGTTAAGAGTCTTTAACGAAATTTATCTAAAAATTAGCAAAGAATTACCATAAATAAAGTTCTGTACATGTTTTGTATACGAACATTTTCACGATAATTTTTTTAAAAAAGAATATGAAAAATTATATTATATTAAATGATATATATGAAATTTTGAATATATATTATTTATACAATAATATACTAATTGATTTAGCTTGCAGATAATGTCGGTCACAGTGTGCGCTTCGTCTTCGTCCCAATGGCTTGGCGTCTTGCATTGGCCACACTAATAATGGCGGTGTCTCTTTCGACGAAGACAGATCTGCTGTTGACCCAACTTTTAGAGCAACCAGCGAAGCCGTGGTCGAGTAGGTACAACGACATGCCGTAATGCCTGAACTCCTCGCTCACCTATAACAGTGGCTGATGGATATGATATCAAGATCATCTCCAAGCCCTCTTCCCCCATCTCCCACTTGATCAACTGCTCTTCCACCATGTATCCATCCAAACAACCACAACCCTACTACCCTCCACCGCCGCCGCCGACGACCGACCCCTACTACCCTCCGCCGCAGCCGACGATGGGCGTGCCGGTGCCGACCCCCCCCGGTACTTTCCAGATCCAAACTCCGGCGGGCGGCGCTTGGTCCACCGGCCTCTGCGAGTGCTGCGACGATGGCAGCAACTGTAATCGAGCCCTCCTCCACTTTTACTCGGTAATTCCTTGGTCCAACTGCTGTTGTTAAGCATCCAATTCCTTACTGCAGGCTGCATCACTTGCTTCTGCCCTTGTGTCACGTTTGGTCAAATCGCGGAGATCGTCGACAAAGGAGCCACCTGTGAGTACTGTTTCTTCTTGGAGTCATTGGATCCTCCGTTCTTTTTTGTTGTCTGGCTTTTAACTGCATGGAGGATTGAACGGCGAAGCCTTTGATCGGTATCTGTGAAGCATGCGGGACGAGTGGGGCGCTGTACGCGCTTATAATGTGTGTGACGTGCTGCCAGTGCTTGTACTCCTGCTTCTACCGCTCCAAACTGCGGGCGCAGCTCGGGCTGAGGGAGGATCCCTGCGCCGACTGCCTCGTCCACTGCTGCTGCGAGACCTGCTCCCTCTGCCAGATGTACCGAGAGCTCAATCGCCGTGGCTACGACATGAGCATAGGTCTCTCTCTCTCTCTGTGTTCGCAATGATTCCTGATCTCTCCCTCTCTCTCTCTCTCTCTCTCTCTCTCTCTCTCTCTCTCTCTGCTGACTCTTCATGTGTTCTTCCTTTTGGGAGAGAGGGAGACTGAAGCATGGGCGTTCTTTCCTTTCGTGCAGGTTGGCATGCAAACATGGAGAGGCAGGGGCAACCCGCAACCATTCCGCCACCGGTCCAAGGCATGAGCCGTTGAGATCTCGACTCAAAGTCCAGTGCTGCCATAATTAGGGACTGCAAGATGTTTGATAAAATGCGAGGTATGGATTTCGTTGTTTATTACTAAACATCATATGCAGATAATACGACCTGTAAGAGAAGAATAAAATCAATGCATGCGGTGGGCATGAATTGGATGATGATCTCATGCATTGTATGATGATCCAAAATGGTTTACTAGTCTGCAATTGAGCATTTTGTTTGGAAAAGTGGACTTTGACTGTAATTGGCCAAACCTTATCGTCCTTTGTGACTGTAGCCTCACTTCAGATACATGGACATGATGTTTCGGCCCCAATTCGTTCACACACAGACTGGACTCAATTATTATCTCTGCATCATCTTGATATGTTTCTTCTCCCGCTATCATTAATTATATTAAAAGGCGGCACTACTTATCTATTCCTATCAGCCACGTCATGGAGTTATCTATTATATATATAAATACAAACTTATATGTTTCTATCAAAAGCATCACATGGAATATTATATAATCATAACTAATGTGGATATTGATCATATACTCATAAATATTTTTTTAATATTATAATATATATACTATTACTCTATTATATATATATATATATATATATATATATATATATAATGTAATATCTTTTGAGTGATTTAAAAAAAATTATATTTTGGATATTTTCCAATTGATGCTCTGCTTTTTCCCAAACAATACCCTTAATTTGATAAATATCCAAAATGCCCCTTCAAATTTTTTTTCGTTCAAATTTTTCATCCATCTTTTATCAGTCTTAAACTGTTATAATATTTTTATTTGGTTTGTTTAGAGTATTTTTTTAATAACATTTATAGTGTTTTTATTGATGTATTGAAAATACGTGACATCTTCTTTAGTTATCATTGCTCATAGATCATCACAATATAATATTTTTAGGTTTGTAGTTAGTTTAGTTAAGGATAGGAGTTCATTTTGGCTTGTTTACAATATTTTCAAGTAAATTTTATAATATTTTTATTTTGGTGGCCAAAATACTATAACAAATCAATTTTTTTATTTTTATTTAGGTGATATTATTTTTAAATTTTTATAACTTCTCATATAAATCATAGTATGATATTTTAAATAATTTCTAGTATGTTTTGATTCTGAACTCATTTATAATATTTTCAAATAGGTTTTATAATGTTATTATCATAGTGACCAAAACATTATAACATGTCAAAAACATTATAGTAAGTCAAAATATTGTAACATTCAGAAAAAATTTTCAGGAATAGTTTAGATTTTTTAATTAGGAATATTATTTTAGAAAAATGATACGGATTGAGAAATAGTCAAAATACAGATATTTTCTAAGAAACTCGCCTGTATCTTTTTTGGCTTTATCCTTTTCATTTAAGCATGTCAGTACCACAATAACTTCATCGAGAAAAGGTTAAATGAGTCTTTTAATTGCTCACATCCAACATGGTGCATAATACTGACTTATATGCTAGTAATGTATGGGAGTGAAGACGTGAGAAAGAGGAGGTACCAAAATTGATCGCATTTTTATTTGCAACCCGATCTTTAACAACAAAATGTGGATTATATGAACCGCAAAATCCAATTACAAACACAAATACATATAGTACAAATGATTTACTTTGAAGATTATCTAACACTTGCAAATATATTGCTTGTTTTAAAAAAAATTATAAATAGTCCACTTATAGGAAAACCTACCAACTATGTGAAAAATATGGATTATTCATGTCTATTTCTAGTCTCACAGAAAGTGAAATAAGATTTAGATCTACTTATAAGAGGCAAATATATGTATTATTATTAACTTAGACTTAAATATCTTTAAGTCATTGGCTTACACTAAAAAATATTCAAATTTAGTTAAGGTAATTAAATCATAGGTGTTGTAATGCCATTGGAATCTCAAATTTGAGCTTTAACGAAAGCTATTGTTGTAAGAAGAGATTGTTAGCCCAAAGAAATCAGGAAGATATTTTTGGTTAAATTTTATAAATGATATAGTGATATTACCAAAGAAACTATAAATATTAGTTAAACGAGACACTTTTAATGTTGTTACGATTAATCAGCTGCGGAAGCTCTTATTTTTGAGAAAATTTTATGAAAAAATCATAATATATAATCAAATCAACAGACATTTAGTTTTGGCAAAAAAGCTGAAATTTTTGACATGAAAAAGAATATATGTTAAACAATAAATATTTTTCGTATTTTGACGACCTATATATGAATTAATTGTTGTAAAAATTTACGTCGAGACACACGGAATGGGTGAGAAGGATATAAAAAATTGGCGTGATTAGATTATGAGTTGTGTTCTAACTATATATAGTTTATAGCATCCTCATCAATGATCTTAGCCGATTTACGCTTGTAAGTATTTTGCAAAGTCCTAAATTCAAGTAAAAATTTCCTAAGCTTTTAGGAAGATCGATCACAAGATTACTTTTAGGAAAATCAATCATAATATTCTTTTGTTAGATAATACCTTCCATAGTTTTTTCATTTGGTGTTTTATTTTTAATTAATATCCTAAATATTATTTTGTGGTCACCTCTATCCCCGTCGTCAGCACTATTTTCGTTCCTCGCGTGCTCAATATCAATTAGAACTCATCATCCAACTCTTCCCACTTTATTGATTTCGACTATAATGTTTTTATGCATGGGTGTAACATTCGACTATATTCTTATTATTATTGGTGCCTCCATGTCTCGATTGTTGCCACGTAGACTACTATTATTGGTGATGCTAGCTTAGAGAACCATACCAACATCCCATGGAACAACAGGGTAGTCATTGGATTCTGCTAAGCTTATGTGCCCTCCACTCACTTGACAACATCGGTCATCCACAAGAGTATTGTCATTATTTGATACCAATTAGTGTAGATCCATTACATCCTCTACTCATGTGACAGAAGCGATAAGATAAAGGTGGTCCTGGGGTATTCACGATGACAAAAGACATTTTGGATAATAGAGAAAAATAAGAGTACCAAATGAGAATATATTTCTAAGAAATTAAAAAAGTGATTTTTTTTCTAACAAATCGTCCAAAATATTATTATTATTTACATATATCAACTTTACGTACGTAAAAGACAGCATTATACGTATATGCTTTTAGTTGCTTTTGCCACATATCGATTTTCACATACATCAACTGACAAGTGACCTGAATAGCTTCTACATATATCAATTTTTACACCGAACTGTCTACACACACAAACAAATATCCTATTCTTTGAATCCAAACATGAGAGTAGTAAGCTAAGCATCACATGATGCTCTCAAATGTGTACCCAAATAATGGAAGTCCACGAGATTGCCAACTTTGAGGTTATCTCTCCTGCAGGCACATCTGACATCTGCAATCACAATTTCCAACGCATGCGCAGATGGCGTCGTACCATCGCTCATAGCAGTTTTTGACTTTGTCCGAGTCAATTCCTTGTTCCGGGCGTCGTTTTCTCGTCGTCTCGGACGGTTTTGTCCCATAGGAGACGACGCAGCCTCCTCAAAACGTATATGAGACTCAGCTCTGCAGGTAGCGTTGACCAGATATCTCATCATATTTCCACTAGAATACCTTTCCTCCGAACTGTCACGGAGTGTTCCTTAAGCTTCTGAATCTGACTTTGGGCGATTCAAGCAATACCAAAAATAATAAAAGTACGTGTGCCATAATGTCGATGAGATGTTTGCATCGGATATGTTCCCACTTCTCAATCACATGGTTTGTTTCCTTAAATTACTTGTTCTTCGTCTCATCATGCGGAAGACGAAGTCTACCTGTGATATTCTACGTTTTCTTGAACAGTTCATTTCTGACCTTACCGTGTATTCCCTTGTAATTTATTCGATTAGGAACTTTCGGTGTGATAGGGTAGCTCGGTCGTGCACAGCTAGTTGAGCAGCACTCGCATGTTTATATACGGGATGCTTCTTGCATTCCTTGCATCACATATCATCTCTGTATCTGTCATTGTCTCCGAAGAAATGTATCCATCCAAGGTTGGTGGGCCGGCATCTGCACCGCCGGTGACCGGCGTTCCCATGGCTCCCAATGCCTTTGGTGGTGCTGAAACCCAGACGGTGTGGACCACCGGTCTCTGTGATTGCATGGATGACTTCGGCAACTGTGGGTTCTTCTGTAGCCGTCGTCCTTATCGACGTCGTGATTGAGATGGCCTGACGTTGTTCTTGTTCTTTGTCCATCGACGCAGGTTGCATGACTTGTTGGTGCCCGTGCATTACTTTCGGCCGGGTCGCGGAGATCGTAGATAGAGGCACAACCTGTAAGTTCCTTAGCTTCAATTTGTCTTCTCGCGAGCAGCAGTTTACGGTGGTTTACCGGCCCGAGTAACGTGTGCGTCGACGATGAAAACATGCAGCGTGCGGGACCAGCGGAGCGCTGTACGCGTTGATAATGGCGATTACTGGCTGCCAGTGGATATACTCGTGGTTCTACAGGACGAAGATGAGGGCTCATTACAACTTGCCCGAGTCCCCGTGCTGCGACTGCTGCGTCCACTTCTGCTGCGAGCCCTGCGCTCTGTGCCAGGAGTATAGAGAGCTCAAGAACCGTGGATTCAACATGGCCCTCGGTCTCTCTCTCTCTCTCTCTCTCTCTCTCTCTCTACAGCAGATGTTAATGAAGGTTCTTCTCGTTAACTATTGCAGGGTGGGATCTTAACGTGGAAAGGCAGGCCGGAGGTGGAATGACACAGCCACCAATGATGCAGGGAGGCATGATGCGTTGAGGAGATCATGAGAAATGGACGAGTGATGCTTTCGGTTATGTCACATGTAACAGCAGCTACCGTAATATCTGCTCCTTTTTCTTCGCTTGTATGTGGTGCAGTGTAATATATTCATTCGCTCTAGTGTTGTTCTTGGCTTTGAATAATTGGCGAATAAATGATACTGTTGTTTGGATTCAATTCTTGTGTACAGTGTTTAAAGGGCGTATGTGCTATGCATATATTCGAACACCAAAGATGGATTTACGTGGAACTTGATCTTATCTTTTCGAGGCCTTCATTTTGTATTTAGCATATACATCACCATAGACAAAGCTTTAATTGTTTTATGAAATTGAAAACACAGGTAGATATATTTAATCATACGTGGCAACTACATGCACTCTACCCACGCTTGCCTGTACGTCTACCTTCCTTATGATTGGAGTAGCAGTCGCAAGCCTAGTTTCTGGTCACATCACGAGACGGGTAAGCGACGCGAGTAGTACGTGCTCGGGTAGGTGAACGTATTGTTGTGTTGTGAAAGTCAACTTGACTACCGAAGCAAGTGGCTCAAGTCTTACAGAGAGATGATACATGGCAATTGTCTTGGTGGATCCCACGATACCATCAACCTACTACAACTAAAGTCTTTGGTGAAAATGATAGGAAATGACAAGAACAGATCGGGGAGGATGTATGCAACCTTATCCTTGAAAGATTATTTTTATGTCTTTAATATCTTAATCTAAGATTATTATTTTATGATTTATAAGACCATTGATCTTTTCTAAATTCAGCATTAGTGGAAACTTCATGGCTATTTTTTAAATATATTTACCTAAGATATTTTTATTAACTTATATGATTGTGTCTAATTAGACAATTTTGATTATGATTATCGATCAATAAAAATATTTTTTTATGAGATAATCTTGATAGTAAAGACTCTCCTAATTATCATCATAAATCTTATGTTTTCATCTAAAAAAATTAAGACCTCATCGGGATGAAACACCAAAGATTATATATATTATCAATTTCTCTTAATTTCTAATCCATTTCTTATAATAGTCTTGTAAAGAATAGAAAGAGGAAAAAAAAAACAAATCTAGTATTCCTTGTATATCGTATCAAATCCAACGATAATGTATTGGTAGGTCAAATAAAAGTTTTTTGAATGGTATCAAAAGGTATGTAAATATTAATATATCATTATTTGATTTTGATTCTTATATTAAAGTTTTTAAATAATAATAGGATAATTATAATTTTTATACTTATAGGAGGAGGAAAGTGAGAATGATTGGATTTTTAATCGTGTGCCAATCGAATAGATTCAAGTAATTTTGAAAAAAAAAATTGATTAGAATAGAAGGAATAAAGTTGAAATTTAAAAAAAGAAAACCATAATAATTTCTAAACGAAGGGTAAAAAGTAAATAGTGAATTATTTTTTAGATATATTATCTCAAAACTCATAGATAGAATTATAAAATACACCATTGTGATGAGATCCATACCGTTGATCATCAATATGAGCATTCTAACCTCTAAAGAGTCGTTCATCGTAGGACAAGGACCTCTTATGGTTTTTTCCTTTTGGATTATATTATCCAATCCACTTTTGTGAGCATTTAGAAAGGAATGTATAGGCCAAAGTCAGGTCCAAACTTGGATAATTAGATTCAACTCGAGCACACATAAATTTCAACTGAGGTACAAATACCTAATTAGGTAGTAAGGTTTGGAGTCAAAATATATGAAATTAGTAAGTATCCTAGCAGTTGTAAATGGGAAGTCAATGAGCTTCCAAAAAGGGTCACTCACGAGAGATCATTAACCTATAAATTATTGATTGGCAAAGGGAAAGAACAAGACCGAAAGGAACATGGAACTTAAAAGAAAATAGCAAACCTTTGACATTGATTCCACCTCAATCATACTACACTCCACAACCCACAATCTTCTTGGCAGTGAAATCTATCCATGTAAAAGGAATTTGGGCTCAAGATTCAATCCTGGCACCGAGTTTCATTTTTTTTTAATCTTTGCAGGAATAGAAGAATCCAACCCTTTCAACAATCGACGGAAGCGGATGACTCCTGTACTTTTTGCTCCTATAGATTTCTTAATTGTAAGTATTGATCATGAGTACGTAAAGGCCCTCTTAGGAGTCAATCTGATAAGGGATGTACCCATATGATTTTGTTCTTTCGGAACATGTAAACTTCAAAAAACATATTTGAGGGTAAAGAAGACCTGACGAACTTATGAGTCCTTAGTTCTCGTACTCCTGGAACTAAATGGTTTTATCATTTTTTATTTGATGATTGGGGCGATGGTTGCTGACTAAGTGAGAGCTTTAACATTAGGTATTTTGAGCTTAGTAACTATCATTATAAATTGTCTTTAGTAGCCTTGGTTAAATCGTAACAGCTATCGCTTTTGCAATCACTGTTCCGGTGTATATTCCCTCTAGCCGATACAAATGATCTTTGCATTCTCAAAGCTCCCGAATCCCCTTTGCTACAACTTAATGCCATGAATCTTTTGACCCTGATGATTTTGGTCTTTACAAATGATGGCTTTGTCATCAAAGACATTGAAGAAAGAATCGTCTGGCCTCCTCCTCTATAATGATAGGCTCTACTCGAAGGACTCTAGCAAGCCCTTCAACACAACTTGCACTCCTTAAAAAGTTAAAGACGGACTCGTCAACTACATCTCCTTCTCCTACAAGATTTTTGGCACATCAAAATCATAATTATGAATATTCTCTCACTTGCTAACCGGTTAAATATTATGAGATTCAACCAATTTTGACAGAACATTCAACTCTGCTATCCCCTTTTTCTAAGGTGCAGCACATTCCCCTTTCAATTCTTGTCTACACGTCTCCAACGCCTCAGTTTTTGGTAACCCCCAAGTAATTTATACAGCATTTTCCTTTCAAAATAAACTCATACCTTTCACAATGATTAAGCACAACAAAAGTCTATATTTTCTTTCACAATCCATTGCTTTTCTAAAAACCTAATAAATAAAACAAGCAATTGTCTGTAGATATCATTCAAGATGTCAAACCACAAAAGCTCCACCTTCTGAGCCAATTTACCATCGCTGAAACAGTACAAACTGCCTGAAATGAATGGACAACATTCCCAGGATATGGCTATTGGAAATAATAATAATTTATAGGATATGGTTGTAAAAAATACACAGGGCTTTATTTTTTTGGGTCATCTGCATGCCCAACCGATAACAGTGGAATCCAATTTCTTGTCATTATATGTTTACATGAGCCTTTGGATATTTACATTCTTGCCAGATGGCGATCTGATTGCCAGACGAGAACTCTAAAAGTTCTCCAAAAGTTTTAGCTGCAACACCGATATTTCACTGCAAAACACTCCGTTAGGAATCTTCCAACAACAAAATCCTTGACCCTCTAAACTAATTCCTCGTTCTTCACATGCAACTTCCTGATTCTGGTCCACAGCCCAGCAGTCTCCGACACTGGTTCATTGATATTCCCCTTGAAATTGGCTTGTTCACTTAGCTCTTCAAATGCATCCACCAAATTTTGAAGCCTCGCAACAAATTCAATGAGAAGCGAAGCAAAAGTTGCCATTGACAATGCACTAGCGCTTTCATAGGTTCTCGACTCTTCTTCGTTAAGCATGACTTCTAAATTAAATGACTGCCTTCCAGGCCACTGCATCTGCCTCTTGAACATGGAGTCCATCTTTGGCAGAGAACCGGTGTCACTTGTGACTAAGTTGTGAATATCAGAACTTGTAGAAAGTGGTGGTGATCGATGATCGACAACTGCTTCACCATTAGATCTTGCTGTGTAGCATTTGCTATCATCTTCCGTGATGTTAGGTCTGCCAGGGATTCCCTTTGTTCCATCAGGGAACTCTACACCCTCCCAGCTTTCTAGATTCACTAGAAGGTACGATTTCCTGTCTATCTTCTTCTGCAAAACTTCAGCTGCCTCGTGGACTTCAAAGAGAAAATTTGGTTTATCCAGTTTTCTCATTGTCTTAATTAAATCTCCAAGCTCGCGTAACACTTTAGCACCTTCAATACCAACTCTCTTCAGCTCGCTGCTAAAAATTTGTCTGCTTTCTGGTGGGGCCTGTGATTTTTAATCACACAAGTGGTAACACTGGTTAAAATGAAAATGAGAACACTTAAGAATTTTATTATGCACATGCAAGTGCATAATACATGTGCTTAAAATCAAATAATTACAATAATCTGCGGGTTCCAGATTATCACATTAATTACATAAATAACAAAGATAGCCTTATACTTGCACAGAGTACCATACTGTATAGGACTTTAACAAGATCCACTTCTGCAGGAAGAGAATTCCTTTTTTTCAGGTACGATTAGTAAAGCACAGACAGATGAGATTTTAACAGGTAAGCGTAGTAAAGAATAGATAGTGGAAGGTTTCTGAAGAGAATTCCAAAGTCATGCATCTACATGGATCCTTTTATATCATTAGTTGTACAGAAGAGAATATCCTGAGGCAGTCCAAGGATTCTA
Source organism: Musa itinerans (assembly GCA_001649415.1). Classification (NCBI taxonomy): domain Eukaryota; kingdom Viridiplantae; phylum Streptophyta; class Magnoliopsida; order Zingiberales; family Musaceae; genus Musa; species Musa itinerans. Next base: position 426,155 of record LVTN01000138.1, read on the forward strand.
ATATCAACTACAAGGATCCATTTCTATCATTTAGCTATATTGAAGTAAATATTCAGAGACAACCCAAGGATTATCATATCCTTGCTATTTCTGATGGTCTTCTTTCATCTTTGTCGTTTCAATTTGTATTTTCTAGCTATTTGGCTAACTTTTTCACCCTGATATGGCATGATGACTCATGGTGATGAGAAAGGATCATTTTCTATATGTTGCAAAGCAAGGCAAACTAATTTGTAGTTGAATATATTCTTCAAGTGAAGATTGATCCATGATTCTAGTTTATCATGTAATGAAAATTAAGCATAACTGCACCAAGTATAGTATTCCAAGGACTAAAGAAGTAGAGTTGGCCTGGAAATATGTACATGACATCTCTAACTTTTTCAAGTTTTCCAATGATGCAGAAATAAGCAATTTTACTAGCCAAGAATTACCAAGTGTAATGAAAATTTTGGCACAACTTCTGAAATTGACAAACCTAGAAGGATCCAACTCCAACAACCAACATGAAAGTTTCTACATGGATCAAGGAACAATTCCTCAAACAAATAACTCCCTTGAGAAATATATGCTTATTCCTTTATGTACATGGTGCCAGTTTTTGTTATCGAGCAACAATAGGAGGACATCAATTCAAGATGTGGAATTCTTTTATGGAAATCCCGTTGATATTTATGCTCCTCCAAAAGTAGACCTTTAAAACTCTCCAATTATGACATTGATTAAGATAAACTAATAACTTAAAATTAGGACTATTATGAATCCATGATTGCAGTGTAGGTTCCTGAATCTCTAGCTTACTATTTGATGTATCTTTTTCATTTATCTTTTTTTTTTCATATAATATCATATCATGTCGATCACTCTATTGCATGTCTAACAGCCAAACTTGGAAGACGTTATATAATAACATGTCATGCCATCTATCATATCATGTGACCGCAAAAAAGCTTCATGCTGCTCTTATTCAGAAGAAAAAAGTATGGTATAATTACGGTACAATTCACCAAATCAACCACGATATAAGGAAGCTTGTGGAAAAAGTCATAAGAACTGAGCAATACTTGCACCCAATGGCAGTTCCAAATATAGAGCTTAATAGAGGCAGAACTCTTCAGCTGGAAAATCCTAGTACAAATTATGTTTTCGTTTTTTCAATGAGAGTAATGCTACATTCTAAAGCAGTAAGACAATAATCCTTCTTTTGAACTTTCTGCCACTTTACACATTTTTTATACTATGCTTCATAATGCGATTTTGCACCTTCAATAAAATTAGGCCTATAATAACCCAATAAGGCCTATAATGACCCAATAGGTCAAGACCACACCCAAAAGGCTAAGAGAGTTCTTTTCTCACATTGATCCCATAAAAGACCAGTATTGTTCATTTACCAAAATTTATGTATGATAAACACACACCGCATATAATTTTCTGTTTATGATATAATCTGCTTGTTAGAATTCTAAGGTTCAATTTACATAACAACATCATGATCAGTTCATTGTCAATCCTAATAATGTTCATAATTAGTTCATGATCAACCACAATAACACATCTGCTCTTTGATGTACCACAGTCAAATATGAATGCGGAATGGACTGGCACTCATACCATTCAATGACTAGTCATGAGTTATTATTCAAATCCTATGGCCCTACAAGCACCAAAAGCCTCTTCTGTGTACACCCAATGGATGGCCGACTTTAATCATGTAGTTGGCCATAAGTTATTATAGACCTCAATTAGGTTTTGTTAGACTTGCACAATTTCTTAAGACTCATTCATGCTCTGTCTTCCAAACTGTCGACCCAAGAACATAGTCCTATCACTTAATTTCCTTGCTACATATTGTCAGACAGAAATCTTGCCTTATATGCCACTAAGACCATGCTACATAATTTCCTTGCTACTACATATTCTCAATCATCAATCTTATCTATGCCACTAAGCCATGTGGTGAGATAATGTTATCCACTATTATTTAGGATTCTCAGAATCAATGATAGACTTAGTTAATCATTTTAATAAAAAATATTTCCCATTCTTACCAGATTCAATAAACGAAAACAAATAAGAACAAACTGAAAGAGAGCTTTCAAGGAAATCTAATGTACTAAATCAAACAATGCTAGAAAAATAACACAAAAAAAAGCATCCTACCTGAATCTCTGATAGTATACAACCATGTAATGCCATAACCATGAAGGCACAGTGCCTGAGCGTACCGCTAACTTTAACATAGCACTTCCAGGGATAATTCCACATTTTGTAAGGACCATGTGGTGGCTCCCAGATAGCAAAACCTAACTATGATAAAACATGGAAAAAAAAATACTTATAAAAAATACTCATCTTCCATTCAACCAATGACAGATTTCAGGAATGCATAGAAGTTCAAAAAGATACATACAAGAGCATCCTCTTGACTTGTTGATTGTACAGCAGATCGATACCCACTGTACAGAGGATCATCATAAGCCTGGTAAGTAAGAATTTTTGAAGGAACTCTTTCATATTCAACGCATTGAAGGTATCCATTGACACAACCTACAGAAATAACAACAGGATCAGCTGATAAGTGTTATGGTTCTACCAATCAAGGATTTTAATTTCAGTCCAACACCAATTTCTGTAACCTACTGGAGTTGTGTGATATCAGTATATACCGAGTAGTATACCATTCTGTACTGCCAAATTTCATTAAATAACATAACAAAAAGAAAGAAAGAATAGTATTGTACCAATACCAAGATATATGTTTCAGGAAAGGTTCTTGGTTGGACTGGTAAATACTGGTGGGTATGTATCAGTCCATCTGGTATTAAAACCTTGCTTCCAATATTAGACTAATCCAGTTATAACTTCTGACCAAAGATTACTCTGCCAACTGAAGATTACATTTCACTTTCTGCCTAACTCTCTGTAGGCAGAAAAAAATTGTAGTAAAAAAATTGAAAAAGTCTTATGTTCAAAATTTTGAATCAATTATTTGACAATGAGTTCAAGTACCATTGTGCAAAATGTACCGATTATCAAACTATTGGATACAGATTACATTGCTATAGTTGTCGAGCCTGGTCCAAGTCATGAGCACCAAGATGTTTCAAAACTTCAAATCAGATACCATGTGAAATGATAGGATGAAGCGTATTCATATAATAATTACCTTCCAAAGACTTAGCTAGACCTGTGAAGTTCTTTGCTACCAGGTTGTGCAGATCCTCTCCTGCCCAGATTGGATAAATGCAAATATTTATTCCCAAACCAACACCCGCTCCAAGAGCAATTAATAGAAACCGGCTCACTGCAGTCTCAATAAATGCCCTTGTCCTATATCCGGACACCATTATGAAACAAAATGTGAGCAAAAAGACTCGAAAGCCATATTCATAAGGCTTCATTGTCGGGTAGAGCTTTATGAAGCTTGCAAAAAATCCTGCATCGGTGATGGATGAGAAATGAAAAAAAGGAAAAAGTCAGTCCTATATAATGCAAAATACTCAACGATGAAAGCAAGAGACAGGTGTTATACATCTCACCAGCAACAAAGATGCTAATAACTACAGTTACTTCCTCCAAATCTCCGGTGAGTATTGCTAGTTCTGCAACACCTAGAGCAAGGCCTCCGGCAAGTAATGTTCCTAAACCCCGATTAAGCCCTTTGCTTAGAGTGGCACCTGCATGATGCAGACTTGGATACTCAGTCTGGATTAAGTATGCATGGGGCAAGAATTTAAAAGGAACTAGTAGGAAAATACATTAATGGGCCTATGATCTGCTCACTCAGAAATTCTCACAAGCAGATAAAAGACTAATTACAACTTCTTTATCTTCTAGCGGTCAGACAGCTCCAATAATGTTCCATCAGTCTTCACACTTTCTCTAAAGAATGTGTTACAAATGTAGAATCGACTCTGTTGAACATGATGAATGACCATTATAAACTAATTTACAAAGTCAGCTCACTTTTTATAAACAAAATTTAGACTAATTGGCATGTCCATTAATCCAAGGTTTATTCCACCAGAAAAAGAAACCTCCAAGATCTTACACTATACATGAGAGAATCCACATGACAAAGAATGAAGAAGACAGTATCCGATATAAGGAAGTGCATTCATCTTCAAAGCACAGATAAGCAATCAAACTGCGATTTAAGGCATTTTTAGTGTCTCGGAAAATAAATTTGCACGAAGAAAAATAGACGACATGAAGATCTCATCGATCATTCAAGTTCCCACCCACCCCACCTATGCTGAACTCGAAGACCACGACGACGGTGAGGATGGCCCAGACGGAGTACTTGGTGAGGTCCCGGAAGGGCTCCCGGAGGAAGATAAGGAGGGAGATGAGGGTGAGGGCGAGGCCCATCTTGGCGGCGAACACCACCTTCCGTGGGTCCGACCGCCCGAACTCCCAGCCCTCGACGGCCAACCACCGGATGAAGGCCCACGCGGCGGCGATCCGATCGGCCAGGCGGCGGAAGCAGCCTCCCTGCCGGGTGGACGGGTCGTCGTAGAGGTGGGGGAGGAGGGTCGAGGAGAGGAGCCGTTCCTTGCTCCGCTGCTCGAAGTTGTAATGGAAGGATCCCAGTTTAGGGGCCATTTGGTGGTGCGTATGGAGTTCTCGGTTACTTGCGGTGGCGAGAGAGAGAGAGAGAAGCTTTTAGGCTTTTCAACGTCAAGGAGGAGTGGGTCGACACGAAGGTTAGATGGGAAAAGATAAAAACAGGGAGAAACGAGGCTGATCACATTCCACCAACTATAAATGGCGAATTTATGGGGAAAAAAAACTGTTTTTAGCTTTTTCCTCATAAAGGTCCCTAATTTTTCGAATTTGTTAATTCTTTTTTACCTAATACCTGCTACTTATTATTTGACGATCTACCCATTTTTGCTCTTTTTCTTTTTTTTTTTTGGTATGGATTGACCCCTACGATAAATCTATCCTTTTATAATATTTTTATATTATATTTATATATATATATTATTCTTGAATCGGTTCATTTTATACCTCCATCCAGAGGAAAAGAAAATAAAAAGAGATTGATGGATTGATATTTTAAATATTAAACAAAAAATACAGTATATTTTCTGAGAAAAACTCAAAAATGGTTCTTTTTCGAAAATTCAGCCAACTACAGTTAGGATCTATTGATATTTACATTTATACCCCTCAACAAAATATACATATATATATATATATATATATATATATATATATATATAATTCACTAAAGTAGGACTACTAATGATTGAAAAAATCACTAAAGTTGTGGGTATATATTCTAAATGTATATTAAATTGTCTTGCCTTTAATTTTATGTATTAAATTAATTTCAATAAAAAGAATCCATTATTCTTTAGTAGTGCATCCATGGAAGTGTAAATACGTAAACTTAGAATTTGAGGGGTATTTAGTAAAATAACATATGAGCCGCCCAAACGAACATTTCTTAATAGCGCACGAGATACACGAGGGGGTTTCATCGTCATTTCAGTTTCATACTGTGCGGTGCAGGCATGCCCCGGAAACATGTGGTTGGAAATGATTTCCATTCTCAACCGAGAAGTGCAGTCCAAAACAATGTTGACATGTCTTTTCTGACTGTTCCCATGATTGGACCGTCCATCGATTGCGGAGAGCGACGGATGTCATCAGATTAATTATCAAAACGAATTTGAATGCATACACATATATATTTATAATTGGTCAGATATAGGCTTGTTATGAAAATGGGTTCCGTTTGGCTTTTCGATACAAAGAAGGGTTTGTCAACCCCGTGCTCGTTGTAATCTGCAACGACAGTAACAAACGTCTATATAGTGTACGATTTTTAATTTCTAATAAGAAGACATATAGCTAACTGTTTCACAAATTTACTAATTTTTTTTATTTTTTATTTATAGTCATTTAAAAAGTAATCATGGATGACTTTACCATTGTGTGATGTGGTGCGAAGGCGTTCTTATCCAAAAATTTGAATACATGTATTTTTTTTTTTGTCAGGTACATTTATTCTATTATTCTTTTATCCAATCAATTAATCATATGGTGGCCTCCTACCATCTTTGACGATGATTGCTTTGCTTAGAAGATTGATTTAGCATTCTTAAGATGCAGTGTGTTAGAGATCAATCAATCATAATAATCTGTCTTCGTGTTGAGGAGTAGATCTACATGTAACCTTTGTTCTGAGCAGTAGTAGGCCACCCTTGTTTGAGCCTTGAAGGCATACATTGATGGGCGAATTCTTTTTTGTTCCTGAGAAGCATTTTTATTTTTGAAATTCTGGAATATATATATATTTCTTATAAATCAATCATAATGTGAATCAATCTCGTATAATACTTTTTATATTATATTATATTTTTTACAAGACATTAAAGTATTTTTAATAATATTATAAAATACGAGCTTCCCCCGTAGGATCAGCTAACCTATGTGCAAGTGTCGTTCACATGGAACCTTTCCCCTATTCGGCCTTTAAAGTTTTCATTTGAATATTTGCTACTACCACCAAGATCTGCATCGATGGTCGCTCCGCCCGGGCTTGCACCTTGGGTTTTGCGGCGACCGCCGTGCCCTCCTACTCATCGGGGCTTGGCACTCGCCCCGATGGCCGGGTGTGGGTCGTGCGCTTTAACGCCCTCTATTTTCGGGGCTAGTTGATTCGGCAGGTGAGTCGTGTTGGGAAAATCTAAGGGGGCGACATTACATGCGCAGCGGAAGAACAAGAAAACAAAATCCCCTATTCCCAAAGAGATGTTCGTCGTTGTGCGAAGATTGGTGCGTAAAATCCGCGAAACTTAAAACTACGTATAAAGTAGATTGTGTTACCTAGGGAGATCGTATATCCCTGTTTCCTTGCAGATCTTTAGGAGAGGGTGAAGGAGGTCAAGTGTCCTCCTCTCTAGCGGTGATCCATACGGTAGGGCTGCGACGACGCTCCTCAAAACTCCAGGCCTGCTTTGAGGTGGAGAGGGGAAGGAGAATAAGAGAGGCAAGCAAAGGCTCTGAATCCCTTCTATTTATAGAGGTTCAATGTCAAACCCTAATGGATCCTCCCCTAGTGGGTATTGGATCTGCATCCAATTACCCAGGCATTTTAGATTAGTGGATCTCTATCCAATAATCTCTCATGGGCTCTTATTGGATCTCGTCCATGGGATTCAATAATTCAGGGGCTTATTGGATATCCAATAAGATAAGAGCTCCGACGGATATCTTATATCCGAACCTCTACTCATCGCAATGCCTACCATATGTGTGTGACCCTCTAGGCCTAATATCGAGCTGGCCGTGAGTCATACTTGTTAGAACT
>LVTN01000138.1:439029-459142 GCA_001649415.1 Musa itinerans
AGCTGTACTAGATCTAGGATAGCCAAACCTATAAGTCTGGTATCAAAGAGTGGAGCACTCATATAGGACATCCTTGGTGTCTCAAGTCTAAGGACCAGATACACCACTAGGACTACGGAATCGTTGTCTGACAATAAGACATCATCAACCATCCAACATTCCGTAAGCAGATCAATCAGTGAACTCATTCTCCAATGAGCACCTGTGCTGCATCCCTAGTGTCCCCACATGAGCAGCTATGAGACCAACTACATCCATCATATGGACGGGTATACAGTACACCAGTCTGCCCGGTTATCACGATGTCCCTCTCGAGTAACCTATGACCGGGATTATTTAGGATCTATGTTTAAAAGTGAATCGATCTCATTATTGTGATCTCATCACGATCCGATTCCTATTGCACAAATCCAAGGACATCACAATATATACATGCATATATGCAATAGTTCATATAAAGTGATATATACCAAAATATAATAAGCAAAAAGATTATGTATCAAGTTACACGTGCCATCACTCACGTGATTGGCTTGCTGGGCACCTATGACTAGCAAGTTGTTACACACTCCTTAGCGCATTTCGGCTTCCATGACTACTATCCTGCTGTCTTAATCGACCAACACCCTTTGTGGTGTCTGGGTTAGCGCACAATTGAGCACCATAACCCGACTTCCAGTTCATCCTGCATCACCAATTCTGCTTACTAAAAATGGCCCACTTTGAGCTCTCGATTCCACGACGAGGCTCAATGAAGCAGCTGCGCCGTCCTACCTATATAAAGTTTGAGAATAGGTCGATTGAGCACCATAACCCGACTTCCAGTTCATCCTGCATCACCAATTCTGCTTACTAAAAATGGCCCACTTTGAGCTCTCGATTCCACGACGAGGCTCAATGAAGCAGCTGCGCCGTCCTACCTATATAAAGTTTGAGAATAGGTCGAGGGCATTGCGTCCCCAATGCCTCTAATCATTGGCTTTACTCAATAGAACTCGCACGTGGGCTCCAACTATCCTGAGGGAAACTTCGGAGGGAACCAATTACTAGATGGTTCGATTAGTCTTTCGCCCCTATACCCAAGTCAGACGAACGATTTGCACGTCAGTATTGCTTCGGGCCTCCACTAGAGTTTCCTCTGGCTGCGCCTCGCTCAGGCATAGTTCACCATCTTTCGGGTCCCGACATGCATGCTCCAACTCGAACCCTTCACAGAAGATCGGGGTCGGCCGGCGGTGCAACCCCTCGAGAGGGTTCCCGCCCGTCAGCTTCCTTGTGCCTTCCAGGTTTACGGGTCGGATGGGGAGCCCATTGGCGGATGTCTAGGTCGCGCGTGTACCCCGCGGGGCATGGCGATGGCGCGCGTCATGTCCTCGACCGCATCGACGGTATCCCCTCGAACGAACGATCCGTCCGGGCTTTGGTCGTCGATGCAGCCCGCATCGATCCGCACCCCGAGCCGAGCGGCGGACCGGCTAACTACCATTCCGCATCCGACCGAGGTGCATCGCCGATCCCCATCTGCTTCCCTCCTAGTAATTTCAAGCACTCTTTGACTCTCTTTTCAAAGTCCTTTACATCTTTCCCTCGCGGTACTTGTTCGCTATCGGTCTCTCGCCCATACTTAGCCTTTGGACGAAATTTACCACCCGATTGGGGCTGCATTCCCAAACAACCCGACTCGTCGACAGCGCCTCATGGTGCGACAGGGTCCTAGCCGGATGAGGCTCTCACCCTCCCCGACGCCCCTTTCCAGGGGACTTGGGCTCGGTCCGTCGCTGAGGACGCTTCTCCAAACTACAATTCAGACGACGCAGCCGCCCGATTCTCAAGCTGGGTTGATCCCGGTTCACTCGCTGTTACTAAGGGAATCCTCATAAGTTTCTTCTCCTCCGCTTATTTATATGCTTAAACTCAGCGGGTAGCCCCACCTGACCTGGGGTCACGGTCTGAGGCATCGACTCGCACCACGACTTGGGTCCTTGAGGCCTCGCCCTGGTCCCGAAGGCACGATGTACGACTCGCATAAGGCATCCACCACGCGTCGTGTTCGACAACCACCGACAGCCTGCTCTTCGGCCAACCACACCTTCGGGCACGGGGGCCATCCTCCGCGTTTGCCCCCACCCCTCGAGGGGGCAGCGGCGAAGCGTTGAAAGCGTGATGCCCAAGCAGGCGTGCCCTTAGCCGAATGGCCTCGGGCGCAACTTGCGTTCAAAAACTCGATGGTTCACGGGATTTTGCAATTCACACCAAGTATCGCATTTCGCTACTAACATAATATATAAACACTATTACACAGTACCTTTGTACTATATTATAATATATATTTTTTATATTACTTAACGTACTATAAAAATATTATAATTGGATTGATTCATCATGTGCATTGAACACTAAGAAAAAAGATAGATGATTGGGGTATTTTATTTATTAGAAAAAATAAAAATAAGGAGCGTTTATGAAAAAAGACTCAAAAAATAATTTTTTTGTTAATGGATATTTATAGGTCAATGTAAAAATATTATATAATTTTAGTAATGTAAAAATATTATATAATTTTAGTAATATAAAAATATTTAATATAATAATTTAATATAACTTTTTTTAGAAATATTATTTTTATAGTACTTTTACACAACGTTAACGTATTTTTAATTATAATATTTTTCCTAATATTATAATATAATATTTTTATTTTAAATAATATTAGGAAAAATATTATAACATAGTATATAAACACTAGTACACAGTATCTTTGTACTATATTACAATATTTTTTTATATTACTTAATGCAGTTAGAAATATTATAATTGGATTGATTCACCATTGATCCATAAGAAAAAAAAATAGATGTTTGGGATATTCCACTTATTAAAAAATAAAAATTTTAAAAATAAGGAGCGTTTCTGAAAAAAAAATCTCAAAAGATAATTGTTTTGTTAATGAATATTTAAAGGTCAGTGTAAAAATGTTATATAATTCTAGTAATAGCAAAAATATTAAATATAATAATTATATATATATTTTATAAAAATATTATTTTTATAGTATTTTTAACACAACGTTAATGTATTTTTAATTATATTTAAAAAATACTAAAGTAGTACAACAATATTATAATATAATATTTTTATTTTTAAATAATATTGTAAACATATTATAACATGGTATATAAACACTGTTACACAGTATCTTTGTACTTACTCTATTATAATATTTTTTGATATTACTTAATGTAGTACAAAAATATTATAATTGGATTGATTCGCCATTGATCCATAAGAAAAAAAAAGATGATTGGGATATTCTACTTATTAAAAAAATAAAATTTTAAAAATGAGGAGCGTTTCTGAAATGAAATGAAAAAATATTTTTTTTGTTAATCAATTTAAGTCATTAATCTTGTTAATCAATTTAAGTTATTATGTTAAACTAAATTGGGATATCACACCCGAATCATAAATATTAGCCTAAGCTGAAATGAGCACTCCAAATTCTTCTGAAAAAGAAAGAAAAAGCCAATTTTTCGAATAATTTCTTCAATTAATTGTGTTTTTCTATTCTCATTTTGTAAGGAAACGATTTCGCTTCACTTCTCCGCAACATGTGATTCACGTGAGCCGCTGGATATGCAGGCTTCACTTTCATCCGCCGTCCATTTCCGATGGCGAACGCGTACGCGTCCCGTCTTAAATCTCATCCGTTGATGCCCTACCCGCGCAAACGTCACCAGAAGGAACACCCGTTCGTTCCATCCCACCCCACCATCGCAACCGCATCCTATCTCGGGGTGCTCTCTTTCGTCGTATACCCACGGCCGCGAGCGGCGAGGGGAAGCAGCGATGTCGGCGGCGACGGCAACCATCGCTCCCGCCGCCTTCTTGTCCCGTTCCTCGTCCCTCCTCGCATCTACCGCCGCCGTCCGCCTCCGCTCATCCCGGCGCTGCTTTCGTGTGCTCCCCATCCGCGCCTCGTCCCCCTCGGAGCCCCCTTTTGAGGTCTGCGTCAAGGCGTCCATCACCGTCCCCAACCGACTTGGCGACTGTAAAGCCTCTCGATCTCATCTCTCTACTTCCCCCACGCTCATGAATGATTCCTTTCGAAATTTCCGCTGGAACTATTTGGAACTATGTACTAGACATGTTTGTCTAATTGTCGGTGGTTTTCAGCATCGATGTTTGCTAGAATTAGTCCATTCGTAATGTCTGTTCAGGTCCTTTCACGCAAAGGGTTCTCTTGACCCTCGAGGAGAAGCGTTTATCGTATGACATGAAATTGGTCGATCTGGGAAACAAGCCAGAATGGTAAATCTTTAATTCTTGTTCTGGTAAAGGAGGAGCAAAATGCAAGGGATGGGATGGATTCATCTCATGATATGTTTGGTTACCATTTACTGCTCTAGGTTTCTGCAAATAAGCCCTGATGGAAAAGTTCCTCTCATTAAGCTTGATGAGAAGTGGATTGCTGATTCAGACATTATTACAAAATCATTGGAAGAAAAATACCCTGTTCCATCTTTAGAGACGCCTCCAGAGAAGGCTTCAGCGTATGGATTTCACTTTTTTTTTTTCTTTAAATTTGATACAGTTTTCTCTCTCTTTTTTTGTAGGTTCAATTATTTTATTTTAATTCATAACTCTTTGCAGTATTTCATTGGACAGAAGGCATGCCTAAGTCATTTAAGTATAAACTATCACCTAGTGTTCCCAACAATTTTGAGAGTATCATGCTTGTTTGATGGTTATCTCAAATAGAAATCTAGATTAGCCATCTAAGAGTTCCTCCGTGCCACCTATATAAACAATGGAGTTATACCAGAAACAGGTGTTCTATGCACATGATAATTAGTGATTGAAAAATAGGCATAGAATACTGTTATAATTGTTACCGACTCCTTGTCACTGTTCTACAAACTCAAGAAAAGGGAGAAAGAACTTTTGGAATGTGTGCAATCAAGAGCCTAGTGCTAGTGTAGATAGTAGTTTCTGCAGTTAACTGTTTTCATGCTTTAATGATCTGTTGGATATATCAACTTTTGTGATCAAGGGACATCTTTGATAGTGTCATCAGGTAATATGATCTCTTGATTCTTGAGATAATGTAATCCATTACTAACAAGTCCTTTGGCTCATTACTGAATGGGTTATGTTGAGGAGTTCATCAATGACACTAAACCATTTTAGTGGTTCTGAGACAGTTACCATGATGATGTAAAATCCATGACATTTGAATTTCTTAGATAGCTTTTTAATAATCATAGTGCTATTTTATGAGTTTATCACTCTTGCCATTGGCAGCTTCTTGCAGGAATGAGGTAATTTATCACATTTTGAATCATAAATATAACACATAGGAGACCTGTACTAATACCCTTACATCAAGAATTTCTTTTCATATTAATCTTGTTGTAAGTGTTTTAATGTATCTTTTGATCACTCACTGAAGTGTATGGAATATTGTCTAGAAAATTCTACAAATTGTGGTAACTTGTAACTACACTATTTTGGAGTATAAGACAGCAACCGACGAACTGATTTACCTAATCCAGATCCAGTATTATTAATCTCCTTACTTTTTTCCCTATCTATTTACTTTCTGTCAACAACTTTTATTTACATTTGATAATTTTTTTTTACCTCTTTTTAATTTGATATGACAATAACATGACTTTTCTTGTAGTGGTTCAAAAATCTTCTCAACTTTTATTGGTTTCTTAAAAAGCAAAGATCCGAATGATGGCACAGAACAAGCCTTGCTTGATGAGCTGACTTTGTTTAATGAATACTTAAAGGACAATGTAAGTTTGTCATGTCATTTTGTTTTGAAAAAAGAAAAAATTCATACTACTTTCGGGTCGTGCATTTACCGCCTTTATTTTTTGAACTGTCTACTGGATTTAAAATTGTGTGCTACATGTATTTAGGGCAGCTTTTTGACATATTCATGTCTCGTTTTGTTGTTAAAACCTATTTTTTTGTTAATGCTGTCTAAATATAACTTTTGTTGTTGACAAATGCCTACGGTTTCTTCTTTATGTTTTATTTAATGATTTTATCTATCCATATTTACTTGTATTATGTTTTATTTTATCTTTGAAAGTTGCAATTGTGCAGGTGGTATGGTTCTGATTGTATTATTGTCATCGAATGTGAAAAAAATATGAAGGCCAAGACATTAGACCAGCAAAGCAGTGTGATCTGCATGTCCTTGTTTTTTCCACCATAGTTTGCTTTCTTGCTGAAACTTGTTAATCAAATTTGATATTAAATGCTTGATTTGACTGATAGAGTCAGGAACACCATTTGCTAATTTGAAAATATACCCACCCCATTTATTTTATTATTGTTAGCAATGATGGATAATGAAGACTTGTTTGATACTTCAATGACTTTTTCTTCTTACATTCAATAATTAAACCAAGAAGTTAAAGATTAGAAGGATGTCAGACTTATGATATTTTTAACTCTTTAACATTTTTAAGTCAATTGATTTGAACAAATAAAGCAGATGCCAAGTTCTACTTGTTCGTCATCATGGAATTTTTTTGGCTAGACATTTTTTGTGAATTGTATACTTGATTCTGCTCTTTGGGATTGACTTGAGAATTCATTGTGCAATATACAACAGTAAGTTTCATGTGGATAACCATCTAGTTCTCATTCATTTCTGATTCCAATGATTGAATTTTTGGTAGTGGTTACAACTAAATTAAGAAATTTAAAAGTTGGTTTGTTTGTTTTCTTTGTCAGGGGCCTTTTGTGAATGGTGACAGTATATCTGGTGCTGATTTATCCCTTGGGCCTAAGCTTTATCATATGGAGATTGCCCTAGGTCACTATAAGAACTGGTCAGTTCCAGAATCACTTACATATGTGAGGAACTACATGAAGGTATGCCAAATAATCTTGAATTTTCTGGGTTTTTTAGATATTTTGTGATTATATGGTTAATCAATCCGTTATGAATATTATGACAAACTTTATTACTGCACTTTCAATACTTTGTTTACTCTAATATATTTGGTAAAATGTATGAGGCATAATTTATATTATATTTCAGTTGATGATTAATCATTTTATGTTCTTCATGGGATATCCTATGTCCAAAAAATCAGACAAGAATATTTTACAACATTTCTCTGCTTTCCTAAATGCGATACATGTGTGCAAACCATTTTCATCATTTAATCAAATGCCTTTCCACTTTATTATGGAGACCTGTTTGTAGACAGTTATTGATGGAGGATTATGATAGAGACAAATCTGGAATAACAACTTTGCGTTCCTTACATGTTCCAATCCTCAATCAATCTATGATTTGAGGATCAAGCACCGCATGATTTGAGCACATGATTGAAGAAAATCTCAACCTCAAATTTGTATAAATACATATTACCTCATTGAATGAATTCATTAAACATTATAGCAAATTCTTTAGCTATCTTCAGAGGACAACCAAGAGTCGAAAGCGATTATGGATGAAAATTGTGGAAAGTATTGGAGAATACTCACTAACTGATTTCTAGCTTCTGTTTTAGAAAAGTATATAGATAATTGGTGATATTCTGGTTGGATTTTCATTTCATCTTGCTTCTCTTGTGAATAGAGAAGTTCTCTGCATTGTTGCTAGAATTTTGTTAAATCACAAGTTATGTCATTGTGTACAAGCAGATTTTTGACATTTTGTTTCTGTTGTCATGTCGGTACTATGTTAAGTGATCTACACTTAGCTGATTTCAGCCCTATCACGAGTGGTAGTTCTTCGTACTTCCCTTGCTTGCTTCCATTAGACTTTTACCTCATGATGCATGTTTTCCTTTTCTTAAAGCATGAATCTTAGGTTATATACAATCTATGGCAAGTTGATATATCCATTAAGAAAGAAGTGACGTTTTTCCTTTTTGTTCGATTCTTTCGCCTTCCTACTAATGCAAGTTGTTGGTGTTGCAGTCAATTTTCTCCATGGATTCATTCGTCAAGACTCGGGCACTCCCAGAGGATGTCATTGCCGGATGGCGCCCAAAAGTCATCGGTTAAACCATTTAACAACCCTCATATATTTCTGCTTGCTTTTAGCATGGCACCGCATGAAATGCTACTCAAATTTTGGCTTCAGTTTTTATCATGATTACTATAATCAGTCTGTTGCTAATTCGTAGAAAGGCTTATGTATCTTCAGATTTACCAAGCTTTGGGTTTCTTCTATATTTATAAGTGAGGTAAAAGCCTATATCTGGTTTTATAGGCTAATCTGTAAGAGGTCCAGTAGGAAAAGGGTGATCACATGCTCCACTTGAGAAATCCTTATTGAAGTTCCAATTTGCATATGAATACGTTTATCAATATCAATGATCTTTAGATGACACTTCCAGGAGTATTTAAAGAGAACAATGCTTGACTGGGGCCTTTAACCCATATAAACATTCTTCTTCCTTGCACATCATGCCCTTGAGCTCATCTTTTTTTTTTTTTGGAGATAATTTTAGATCATATAAAACTAAACTAATATTAAAGGGTTCGTTGATGAGTGGAGTTATATAATATGAAATATGTAATATGATGATATCGTGGCCGACATATGTCGCTTAATCTATTCTTTAAGTTTTTTTTTTCCTCTCATGTTTATTATCATCATCGTCTTATCTTCTCCTTCCGACTTCTCTCTCACATCTTTCTCTCGTCGTCTATGCTTCTGCTACTAAGATATCGATGTCTTTTCTTATACCAACCCACAACCACCCACTCCTTTGATACTCTTTTTAGCTACCAAAAGATATCATAGTTGACGAGCTTACCATCTGATCCTTAACATATCATGAAGTTAAGACTTAAGACCACAATAGCTCCTTGGGCACCGTTAACCTTGCTTTATTTTTGTATTCGATTCACGAAATGGAGATTCGCTCTATCTAAAATCTATTTATAGACTAGATGAAATCCATTTCATAGTGTTAGTGCTCCTTATAGTTGCCCTATCAGCGGTGTTAAAGGCGGGTACAACTTGATCCAGTAATATGTGTCTAAGCATAGCTGAAGTGTTATTTAATATAATAAAAATATTTTTTTAATAAAAAAAATATCTCGATCGAGCCAGTGCAAGTCGTCTCCTCGGGCTAGAATGTCCGACTTGCAAGAAGTTGTCCAGGGTGTTCTTTGATACGAACCTTTCTACGCTTTCAGAAAGTCGAATAACAAATATTGCAAGAGAATTCGTTTCCTCTTGGTATTTTTGAAGGTATTATTTTTCACATGCGAGTATAATTGGCGATGCGGCAATTGGTCATGTTTCGTGCGATGTCGTGACGCGTCGTGGTGGTCACCCACATGTTGCAAATTAGACCCAACATGAAAGCTGACGTGGGGTATGTTTGAGTGACTTGTGTCAGTCCATGTCCACGTGGATAGTAAAGTGTCGGATACATACAGCACATAGAAACAAGGATAACACATAATTTATTCTCCTATTATTCCTGTTTACTCCTTCACACCATCGACACGCGTACATAGCCCACCGCGAAAGCGTCGTGCACGATATGTTCTAGACATCGTACGTTTAGCGTGCGCAATATTTAAAGCACCTCGTAATCGTATAAGTACGACTTAACACCTTAGAAAGAACGAAGAACTCACGTAAACTCGCATTTTATACAATGGTTACGATTCATCAATTGCCCGAGAAGAAGCTATAGCAAAATCCGCTTCGGGCAAGTCAAGGGGTGTTTGTGTTAGATTAAGTGGCTCTATATAATTAGATAAGATATATAATAAAATTAATTAGATTCTGATAACAGATATTAGTCAATAAAAAAGTTCATATTATAATATGATTAATTAGCGGATGTCCTTGATGGGAAGAACTCTTCTAATAATTTATCCTAGACCATCTGCTTTCGTTTATAAATATATAATTTTTACGGGAAGTACGTCATAGAGGATGCAATTAAGAGATTACAGTTTCTCTCTCAACTCTCTCTAATCCATCAATCTAAGTGGTCATGTGAAAGAATAGGAAGAGAGGAGAAGGAGAGTCTGGTTCTCCTTGCATATTAATAATGGGTTTTGGATATAAAGACGATGTCTTTATAGATCACACAGAGATCCTTTTCAGATGACACCAAAAGGTACGCATCATAAAAACCAATATAACGTTATTTGATTTCAATCCTAGCATATAAGTTTTTCTGCATTACATATAGTATATAATAGTTTTATGCTAATAATTAGTATCAGAGCCTAGGTTCTTGAAATCAAATATCTTAGATATATTGATTTCTTATTTATGATATTTGAATTATCTATATTTTATCGATCTAAATTCCTATTTATTCTGTCTTTCATTTGCTTGCGAGCGATGATCTATTTTTCTATTTGATTTGTCCTATCGTTTGATTATGATCGATGTGCGATTCGTTGTGCTTGATCGATGGATTTACTGTTGGCGTTATTGAGGCGACGATATTTGTTGGCGTTATTGAGGTGACGATATTTGTTGGTTGCCTGTTCAGTCGTCGATAGTCGCTGAGAAACATCACCATGTACAGAGACTACAGCCCGCAGCCACGCATCACGACTACGCGCGGGCGACGATTTGCTTGCAAGAGGCAATTACACCATGCACCGAGTGCATCACAGTAACAACTGCGACCGTTGGAAGCCGCCAGGTGACTAGCCGCTGTGGCTACGTATCGCGACAACCACGTGCATGCATGTAGTGGACGGTCGCACCGCGTGTGAAAGTCACGGTCGCATTGCCTATAAACGCGATGGCTACGAATGGCGATGGCTGCACCCCATGTGAAGTCGACGACCGCACTGGCAACCACCCTCATGCGCGTGACACCCGCCTACAGAGGACACCTATAGAAGTGCCGCTACCGCCATCATATCTTTTTAACAGTTCTACCCTCTTTGAATCTCGTAATTTCGATGTCTTATCAACAAAATTATAGTTTTACCCTTGATCATATTTTATTGACTGACTTAATTAGGTTGATGTTTAGTCCAATTCTGAGTTTATCTAATTAAAAAAGGTTGATTGGTATAATGGTTCTTTTATAGTTTTCTCATTTGAATTATTGATTGCAAATCCAATTATTATTCTTGGATATTTATTTGGTTATTCATATGCATATATTTAAAATTATAAAATAATAGTTATATTTGTTCTTCATGATTTATGTGTTATCATGATTATAGTTATCATATGAGTTTTTTTTTATATTAATCAATATTCAATAATTATTATGGTTGTTATTCTATTATTAAACTACTTCAACATGAATCAAAATAAAGAAACTTAATGAATATTATTTGTAATTTATCTCCCTATGTTTTATTTGACTGATAGCTACCAAAGTAGCTTGGGATGGTAAACTTATGAGATGTGAATTACAATAAAGGTATTATCATTTATAGGATATTTTGGACTATATTTTATATTTTTGTATTAATCCTACAGCCACCAAAGTGACCTGGACCAATAATCTATAAAATACATTATGGAATTGGTCCTAAATAATATTAAAATAATATTCATAATGACATAATTAGAAGATTTAGATAATCTTAAATGAGAATCTATTTCGAATAATTATGTGATGGGTAGAATGATACCCAAAGGTAGTGATACATATCCTTGTTTTGGATATCCTTGTAGTTTAGTATTACATACCCAAAGGTAGCAATACTATTCCACGAGGTTGGCACCGGTCATCCATAAATGATTATGTGTGTGAATACTAAATATATCAATATTGAAGATAAAATATTAATGATATCAATAGTTCAATGTTCATTGAAAAACTTAAAGCATTAATGTTATATTATTATAGTGGTACTTCCTTCATTTATTTTTGTAAATATCCCTATACTTTTTGAAATAAATGGCTTAAGCATATGCAAGTTGTATTAAGTGAGTGAGACTTTGATCAGACCAATTGAAGAGAATACATACTTAATTACTGAAAGTTCTGTGAAATAAATAATTGAGGTGACTAATCAAGAAAGGTTTGAAAGACTCAATTTTATGATAACTTAGACTTCAATATAGTTTACAACTAGAGCATGAGAATATTTAATGATCAATTTAATTTTTTTGATAAGTTCTTAGTTGATACCTTAATGAAAGAACTGGCTAAAAATGATAGTATTCGAGGAATTCAAAATTATATCCTCAATATAATTGATGAAAGTGTAAACTCAAGACTCATAATATTTTGAGTACTACTCAGGAAGTGGGTAATACTAAAAATAAGGATGAAGTGTAAGTCACCTGAGTTTATAATTACTATATAAACTCATAAAAGAATATCTTAATAATAAAATGTTACTTCTGTAACAAAGAAAGTTATGTGAAGAAGAATTATAAGATTTGATTCGAAATGAAAAGGTTTAAATATAACCTTTATATGGTTCAAATCAAATATTATAAAATTAATTTTCTAATACTCGGTGGATTAATTTGATGCTTCAACATATGTTACCAATAATAGAGATTCATTTTAATTAAAAATATATAAAAAATATATGAAGGAAAAGAAAAAAATAAAAAAGAATGAAATATTCATCATTGTAGGGAATCATCTTAAAGTGAGCGATAGTAGTTTGTATTTATCATCGACGTCTAAAGATGATTCATTTGTTAGATCTTGAGCATTCATGTTATGTTCTTATAATTCTGGAAATTTAGGTTCTTTACCTAGAATTGTTAGAATATTATTTTTCTTTTAGTGGTTGTAAACTTAGTGTGATTCAATAAAAGTTAATATTTGAATTCTATATAATAGTCTATATAGAATTAATATAAATCTTAAGTTTATAACGATCCTATAATTAAATATTAAAATAAAATATAGTTTCATAAACTCCTTGAGATTATGCTTATATATATGGGTCACTATATGTTTTTGTCTCATTAAAGAGAGGCATTTTATCATCATATAGATAACCTATTGAGATATGATTATATACATCTAAATCATGCAAAGTCTGTTGACACTCTTGCAGTATACATAAATGAGGTCGAGAGATAATTAGATAGAAAAGTCAAGATTATCATATTTGACAAGGGTGATAAATTTTATAGTATTTATGATAAACCCAATTATAATTCTAATTCTTTTGCTAGATTCTTGGAAAAGTAAGATATATGTGTTTAATATGACTTACCAGATGTATTACAACATAATATAATTGTTGAAATGTATAATTGTATTCTTATAGATATGGTTAGGAGTATGATGAGTTATTCTTTTGTACCTAAATCAATGTGAGAAGAAGCTCTAAGTCCAACTATGTATATCTTAAATGGGGTTCCTAGTAAATAAATTACATTACTTCTTTTGAGTTATGGAATGATAGAAAACATAACTTAAGATATTTACATATTTAGAATTGTCCTATAGAGATAAAGATCTTCAACTCATATAAAAGAAAATTAGATTTAATAACTATTTTAAATATTTTATTATTTATTCAAAAAAGTTCAAAATGGTACAATCATGGTACGAAGATAGTTAAATATGATATTGTAAGATTCCTATAAAATATTGAATCAGTAGGAGTGAAAATCTCAAAATTTAATTTTGATATAGAGGAGATATGGGTTGTTACTACTTTATTATTGGAGAGATTGTTGTTACTCAAATTATTAAATGATTTGATAAAGGTGAATAACAAAATAATATTAATAAACTCTCACATTATATTGATATCACTATTAATGGTCTTGTAGAACAACCAAATTGACAGTCATAGGAATATCTTAAAGGGAAAAGAATCCTATCATTTATGGTTGTTACATGGTATATCTACAAGAATTATACTATGATATAGGAATCAGAATGGATCTCTCATTATTTTCATATGTAATGAAAGATAGCGATTCTGAAAAGTAATATGATGCAATAAAAGAAGAGTTAAAATCAATAACCAAAATAGTGTCTGATGAATTCGTTGAATTATTTAATAATTATAAAAGAGTCTATTATATAAATATAATTTAAAGAACAATATCGAACGATATAATGGTCAGACTTATGTTTAAAAGTTTTACTCATAAAGAATGTATCAGTCATAACAAGATATTTAGTTTTTAAATAAACTCATTAAGAATCATCATGACATTAATGACTCATTAGGAGTTTAAGTTATATCATAATGATATGAAAATAAGTTTTTGATTAAGGATCTAGCTTTATATGGGTTACTCTAAACAATTCTTAGAGAAAATAAAAGAAATATAAAATTTAGTATGAAAATTTAGGAATTCATTTATGACCTTAAATAAGCTTCAAGATAATGATATATAAAGGTTCTTGATATCATTGATTTTTTTCTTTAGATTTAAGAAAAATACTATTGATCAGTAATTATATCAGTGGGAGCAAATTTATTATATTAGTCTTATATATGGATAATATTTTGTTTACCAATAATGATCTTGGTTTATTATACTAAATCAAGAAATTTGTCACCAAGAATTTTAAGATGGTTGATATGAATGAGACATCTTATTAGCATTAAGTTATTTAGAGATAGATCTCAATGATTATTAATACTATCTTAGAAAAAAATATATTGATCAAGTCTTAAAAGGATTTAACATACAGCTTGTTCAACAAATTATAAAAGTAAAATTTTAGTCAAAAGTAAATGCTTTAAAATGATTTAAAGAGAATCAGAGAAAGAAAATATTCTTTATATATACACATTTGGAAGTCTATGCGCAAGCTTGTGTCGGAACATATATCAGTTTTACAGTTAAAATATTAGGTGTATATTAGAATTACCTAAAAATAAAAACACTAAAAAACTGCAAAGAAAGTAATAAAATATCTAGAAAGGATGAAAGATTATATGCTCATATGAAATTATATCAGTTTGAAATAATGACATTTTTCATATGTTGATTCTATAAATTACCTAAATAACAAAAAGTCCATCTTGCGATTAATATCTATATCAATTAGAGAGGTAATTTATTATTATATTATTAATAATAGAAGTTGATTTTGTGAAGGCCACTGATTAAATTTTATGACTGTGAAATTTTATCTCAAGACTCGGTGTGGTCAGACTCAATTATTAGGTTGCTGAAGATATTTTGTAACATCGTAGTAATTTTCTTCTGACAAATACTATTGCATCTCTATGCATTATGATATAAAGTACTTGATGGTTAAAGAATAATAGTTCAGAAACATCAAATGTTAATTAATTACTTGAGTTTTATTGTATTGATTATTGATTCATTTGTTTAGGACTTATAGCCTAAAGTGTTTTAAAAGAACATGTTCTTATGATTGAGTTTATGAACAACTTATAAAGGATATGATAATACATGTTTCAGTGAACACTATAATTAATATTTTTATTTACGTATTTAAAATTATATATTTTTGTTATCTTGTTCATAGTTATATATGTACATATTGTGATTGTGATTGAATGTGATGTCAGGATTGTCTTAACAAGACAAAGTACATGGTTCATTTTGGACTGCATTAGAAAAGGCTAACAATATTGTGATACATAGAATGAAGTATGACATTGGTGATATACAACCGCTATGACTTATATTGTTAGTCAGACTTAATGTAATATTATTGTATTTATTAGCCTATTTTTAAGATTTGCGTGTAGATAATTTTTTAAAATTTCAAAATCCAATTGAGTAAAATTATTTTCAAATAAATTTTGTTTATTTATTTTTGATTTTAAGTCTTTTTTTAATCTTACTAATTAATCAGCCAAGTGAAATAATGTTAGATTATGTGACTCTATATAATTGGATAATGTATATAATAGAACTAATTGAATTATAAAAACAGATATTGGTGAATAGAAAAAAAATTCATATTATAGTAGGATTCCTTAGATGATGTCTTTGATGAGAGAAACTCTTCTAATAATAGACATGACCTTTAGGGAAAACACGTCATAGAGGATGTAGTTGAGATATTACAGTTTCTCTCTCAACCCTCTCTAATCCATCAATCTAAGTGGTCTTGTGAAAGAATAAAAAAAGAGAAGAATGAGAGTCTAGTTCTTCTTGCAGCAGATTGACAACGAATTTTGAATTTAAAGACGGTGTCTTTATAGATCACACAGAGATCCTTTTTAGATAGCATCAAAAATACGTATCGTAAAAACCGATATAATGTTATTTGATTTCAATCCTAACATTACGTATAACATATAATAGTTTTATGCTAACAGTTCGACCATACATTCTCCTTGGCTCATTGAACAGAATGGAGGATGATATATATGATCAACTACATTTAACTTCACAGAAATTGTGGAGCAGTCAGGATTCATGACTCTCCTGTTACTGATAGAAAGGAAAGCAGACCAAATATTAAGAAAAGTACGCCACTGGAGAGTGCAACCTATAAATCGGATTAAAGTATGCATCAACTCCTTGTTGTGCTTTGGAACTTTCAGTAATAATGGAAAAGAGAGGACAGCTGCTTACCATTTTTTCTGATATCTGGGACGCCAAGCTCTTTCCTCCAAGTACTGCTGCTGTGGTGCAGAATGCTTGTCCGCTGTATCAAAATAAACGAAGCAAATCCACACTGAGCCGTTGGGCTGAATGAATGAAAACCCACATAGAATGAGAATTGAGGAATGGATGCCGTACACGATGCCCCCGAGAACCACACCAAATGGGTTTTCATCAGAGGCCAACCCGATTGTAGCTATCTGAGAAATACAAATGGCTGAATTGAGTAACCATACCCAGTCGATGCGAGGAAAAGATTAATCACATTTAACCACGAGTTACCTGGCTCTTGTCACCCCACTCGCCGAAGAAAGTGATGGAGAATGCCTGGGTTATCAAAGTGGCAGGACGGTTCGCATGACAAAACAATACATTTTTTTGATTAATTTAGTCTTGTAACTAAAACAATTACCTTTAGGAAGACGGGCGAGAAGAACTGAGTTAGAAATGGCCTCTGTTGTTTCTTTAAGTCATCCCTCACCTGATTATGGCAAAAGCATTTACATTATAATCTCTTCCAGGCAACAGCTTAAAACACTGGAATCCAGTAATATGGGGAAATTGACTGTTGTGTTCATCTGATTTTGTCAAATTCGCAAAATGGAGATGCCTTGGCACTTAGGAATCAAGTAAACTTGGAATTCTTGTAAAATCATATTTGATAAATATGAAACAATTACAATAAAACTAACTAATACATTCACACTGTACAAGGGCATCTGCCAACATCAAAATTGCAGAAGAACCTTAGATACACATTGTATCAAGAAGCCATTACTTGTACATGGTGGTCACAGATTCATGTTAAGCAATTCGAGATCAGAAAAAATAAAATTCTCCTTAAGGGTTCAGTAAACTCTATGTACTGATGAAATATTGTTAGAATAAATTTTTTTAACTTTTGCAGACAATATTAAATGTATGGAAAAATAAATAGGACTAGAAACCTCTTCAAATAACCGTATGTTTGGCCATAAACAAACTGAAATTGTGCCTTCTAAAATATTTGATTGAACACTGCAATTGCTATTTGAGAAGAACATGCCCAGCAAAGTAGCACAGGCATAGTTCTACAATCGCAAGTGAGTTGACTTGACTAAAAATTAAGTAAATGATAAGATGACAAAGAAGGAAAGAAGAAAGCCAACAGATCTTGGCCAAATCAAAAGGTTTAAAATCTTGGGCACCAGATCTGTACCTATCACTAGCCGAACTAGTACAGGTTCAGTTCATATTGGCATATTGACACATGGTATGTTAGTATATGATGCAGTAACTCCCTGGTCATAGCATACGTAATAATATTTTTATTGCATAAGAAACTACTTATACCATGTATTCTTCCAAAGGTAAAAACCCTCTTGTCATAGTTAAACTAGATCTTGAAAAAGGGTTTGATATATTATCTTGGACTGCAATTTTAAAAACTTTATCCGCCATGAATTTTCCTCTAAATTTTTAGATTAGATTCAAGCTTGCATTTCTTTACTGAGCTTTATTTATCTTATTAATGGTGAAATCTCTTCATCTTTTTCTAGCCACTGTGGGATTCGACAAGGTGACCCCTTGTCACCCTATCTATTTATTCTTGCTCAAATTTTTACAAATATGATAAATCAAGCAACAAGAACAATACAACTTACCCCCTTTCTCCTGGGCCTAAATACAAAATTAGTCATCTTATGTTTGCAGATGACATATTACTATGCTTTAGAGCTAATGCAAAATCTTGTTTAACAATTACAAAAATCTTTAGAGATTACAAACGCATTACTAATCAACGTATTAATTTTTCTGAATCAGAAATTTTCTTTTCTAGGTCAGCTTCTAGATCTTCCATAAATCATCAGGTTTGCTCAACATTGGGTTTCAAACATGGTTTTTTCCCTTTTAAATATTTAGGTGGCAAAATTGTCCGTTGAAGGGTCACCTCATCAACTCACAAAGAAATCCTTAGTTAGATTAAGGCAAAACTTGGTAATTGGTATTGTTACCACCTTTCTCAAGCTGACAGAATTATATTAATTAAATCAGTCCTAAACTCAATTCCCATTCACACTTTAAGTGTTACTTAGATGCATGATACTTTGTTTAAAAAAATAAAACCTTGATAAAAATATTTCCTTTGGAAAAACTCATCTCAATCTAAGGGTCTACATCTCATAAATATCAATACAGTAACCTCCAGTAAAGAGGAAGGTGGCCTTAACCTTCATGATATCAATTATTTCAAATATACTTTACATCATAGTTTTTAAATTTGGGCGGTATATACTGGTCCGACAGTATATTAGTATGCGGACCGCTTGCTACCAAGCGGAACGCTCAATATCATCGCGTATCAGATGATACAAGAGTATATCGAACGATAACGGTCGAAATTTCGATCGTTACCGCCTTGTCACGAACGGTCATCGCGCACTCGCAATAACTCCGTTCAACGAACCGTTTGTCACTCTCGTCTACATGTACAGTTGCTTGACAGCATGTTTTGGCTTAGTTTTATGTTCTTTTATTTGTAAAAATGTAAGTTCGAATAAGTTGCAGTGCTA
The DNA here is from genome assembly GCA_001649415.1 of Musa itinerans. Lineage (NCBI taxonomy): Eukaryota > Viridiplantae > Streptophyta > Magnoliopsida > Zingiberales > Musaceae > Musa > Musa itinerans. Next base: position 458,092 of record LVTN01000138.1, read on the forward strand.
CAGTGCGATCACTCACCGAACTGAGCAAAACAGCCTAAAATGGCTTCGTTTTCGCGTGCCACGGGATGTTTTCTGCAGCCCGCTGCAGCACCCAAAACGCTAGCCATCTCAGCCCCTTGGAACCACCCGGGTGGCACCATAAGGGATGGGGCTTCGGTATAGTATCGGGTGTTGAACAACCTTTCGCAAGTTCGCACGTTACCTTGACGGGAACTTGTTGTCACGCTCGGCACTCGGTGAGCAGCTGTTTGTGGACTTGTAGTTGTTCATTCAACCCTCTAAAGTCCTTATTTACCTCCTCTCCCTCTTTTCTCTTGTGCACGCAAGGTGCTCGCTGAATTGCTTGTAAAGCTTCCCCTTTTCGCGAGACGTCGGGACTTGTCTGTCGCTCGTTCTTCGAACTAATCAACTTTCTCTTTTACAGGTCCTTTAGGACCTGCGAGAGGTTGCAAGTGGGCTAATCTTTGCGGACGCAAATCGTAAGGGCGAAGCATGACTTAGGCTACACAAGCTAAGTTTGCGTCTTTGCCGCAAGAGTGCCTCACGACTTAGGCAACGCAAGCTAAGTTCACGTCTTTGCCGCAAGGGTGCCTCATGCCTTAGGCAATTCCAGCTAAGGCCGTGACATTATGGTATCAGAGCGGGCAAGCACTTTGAGCGAGCAGCCAAGGAACTTCACAACTTCGCCATGGCAAAGCATCGTGGCGAATCAAGCAAGACGGGGCAAGCCGGACACTTGCCCCAAGCAGCCGCAGGTGGGCTACAAGTGCACACCCGCTCTCATGTTGTTGGAGCCGCTCAAGAGGAGCGCGGCAGCGAACATGATGAGCGAGAAGTTGGCTGCTCTCCGCGAGCGGAGGAGGCGCAATCTGGAGCGCCAACCGGGAAAAAGAGTCATAAGGAGAGACTCACAATGACAGAAACCCGCTTGGATGTTCTTGAAGCGAGCTTGGAGGAACTCTACTATGGCCAACGAAGGCTTATTGGGGTAGAATGCTCGCAAGAAGAAGCAGAGTCCAGGATCGACAAGGTTGAGGCCCTAGTCGACCGA
>LVTN01000138.1:459701-498815 GCA_001649415.1 Musa itinerans
ACTGACTTTGTTTCCTCCGAAGACCCGGGAAGAAGGAAACAATCTTCAGGCAATCGCCCTCCAAAGTATTCTCGAGGGAAGGAGCTCGAGGGCGAACAAAGGAAGAAGAGTTCCCACAAAGGGCCAAGCCCGAAAGGCAAGGCCCCGAAACCTGGTGGATGCTTCTTGTGCGGAGGGCCGCACGTGGTGAGGGAGTGCCCACAAAAATAGGCACTCAATGTTTTAACAGCTTCCAGCCACCTCCCCAAATCGGACAAGGGCAAGGCTGTCGCTCTTAGTTCGAGTAGTTCTGAATCCGCTGACGATGAGGAGTCGCAAGGACCCCAAATGGGAGCAATGCGTTTGTTGAACGCCATGCGAGGTCAAGTAGGGGAGAACACGAAGATAAGGCTACAAAAAGCAGGAAGTGGTGAGCTAATGTATGTAGACATCAAGCTTAATGGCCAAATGACCCGTGCAATGGTGGACATGGGTACTATCCACAACTTTATTGTCGATCGAGAAGCAAAGCGACTTGGGCTGATCTTGGAGAAGAGTCCAAGTCGAATGAAGGCGGTGAACTCGGAGGCTAAGTGAATCTTCGGGTTAGTAAAGGGAGTTCCCATCAAGATCGGAACATGGAGCGGGAGCACAAACATGATAGCGGTGCCACTAGATGACTTCCAAGTGGTTCTTGGAATGAAATTCATGCACGCGGCGAAGTTGGTGCTAGTGTCGTTCCTAAACTCCCTATGTATGATGGGAGGTGACAACCCCTATGTGGTTCCCGTCTCTCGGAGAGGAACCAAGGAACCCCAACATATATCAGCATTATAACTGAAGAAAGGGGTGCGAAAAGGTGAATTAACGTTCGTGGCTGCTATTAAGCTAGAGCCACTCGACGAGAAGGCCATTCATGAACCTGCTGTGGTGGCGAACATCTTGAAAGAGTTCACTGACGTTATGCCACCTGAGTTACCGAAGACTCTTCCGCCATGCAGAGGCGTGGATCACAACATCGAGCTGGAGCCAGGAGTGAAGCCTCCAACGAGACCACCCTACTGCATGCCCCCGCTAGAGTTGGCAGAACTCATAAAGCAGTTAGGTGAATTGCTAAGCGATGGTCTTATCCGCAGTTCTAAAGCACTATTCGGAGCTCCAGTTCTCTTCCAGAAGAAATAAGATGGGAGCTTCCGACTATGTTGATTACCGAGCCCTCGACAAAGTGCCACCTGAGTTACCGAAGACTCTTCCGCCACGCAGAGGCGTGGATCACAACATCGAGCTGGAGCCAGGAGTGAAGCCTCCAACGAGACCACCCTACCGCATGCCCTCGCCAGAGTTGGCAGAACTCAGAAAGCAGTTAGGTGAACTGCTAAGTGATGGTCTCATCCGCAGTTCTAAAGCACCATTCGGAGCTCCAGTTCTCTTCTAGAAGAAATAAGATGGGAGCCTCTGACTATGCGTTGATTACCGAGTCCTCAACAAAGTGACGGTGAAGAATAAGTATCCCATCCTGCTCATCGCAGACTTATTCGACCAGTTGGGCAAAGCCAAGTATTTCTCAAAACTCGACCTTCAGTCGGGGTATTGGTAGGTGCGCATTGCTGAAGGCGACGAAGCGAAGACTACCTGTGTGACCAGGCATGAAGCGTTTGAGTTCTTGGTGATGCCTTTCAGCTTTACCAACGCTCCGGCCACGTTTTGCACTCTCATGAACTAGCTATTCACGGAGTATTTAGACAAGTTTATGGTTGTCTACTTGGACGATATCGTCGTCTACAGTCAAATGCTCGAGGAGCATGTCCAGCACCTTCGGACAATTTTCAAAGTTCTCAGGGAGAACACTTTATTCGTGAAAAGGGAGAAATGCTTCTTTGCTTAAACGGAGATCTTATTCTTGGGGTATCGAATCCGTAATGGCTCCATTCGGATAGACAAATCAAAAGTGCAAGCGGTTGCGGAATGGCGAACTCCAAAGAAGGTGCCAGAGTTGAGATCCTTCCTTACAACATCGCTTTGAGCTATTTCCAAACTCAGAAGAAACTCTCCCCAAAGCAAGCACGATGACAAGACTTCCTGGTTGAGTTTGATATGGCAATGGAGTACAAGCCCGGAAAAGCAAATGTCGTGGCCGATGCATTGAGTCGAAAAGTGGAGCATGTGAATGCCGTACAACTAGAGGGCAGAGGCCAAGCAAGTCAGTTGCACTCCAACTTCCTTTCCAGGATCAGGGATGAACTGTACAGTGATCCCCAAGCAGAAGCTCCGATGCAGCTCATTAAAGAAGGCAAGGCACGACAGTTTTTGGTCTAAGAGGGACTCATTTATATAAAAGGGAATAGGGTTTATGTTCCTCGAGTAGACAATTTGAGGCGTGAACTCTTAACAGAGTATCATGATTCCCTTTGGGCTGGACACCCAAGCATTCACAGAACCTTGGCTCTCGTGGAGAGGGCCTTCTATTGGTCGAAGATGGGGACTGATGCGGAGGAATATATTCGAACGTACCTCACTTGCCAATAAGACAAGGTGGAGCAACGGAAGCCGGTGGGACTTTTGGAGCCGTTTGCCCGTACCCGAAAGGCCGTGGGACAGCATTTCCTTGGATTTTATATCAAGCTTGCCTGCAGTAGGGAGACTCGGATCGATACTCGTGGTGGTCGATCGATTTTCAAAGTATGCAACTTTCATTACTGCTCCCCTACACTGTTTAGCAGAGGAGGCGGCCAAGCTGATGATGAAAGATGTGGTGAAGTATTGGGAGTCCCGCACAATATTATTAGTGATCGAGACGCTTGGTTCCTGAGACGATTATGGACCGAGCTATTCAAATTGTTAGGATCGAAGTTATACTTCTCCACAAGCCTCCACCCCGAGACGGATGGCCAAACTGAAAGGATAAACTCGCTCTTAGAGCAATATCTTCGGCACTATGTGAGTGCCAACCAACGAGATTGGGTGAAGTTGTTGGATATTGCTCAATTCTCCTATAACTTGCAGCAGAGCTCTGCGTCCAACAAGAGCCCCTTCAAGATCATTACAGGACAACAACCGTCAACTCCTCACACCATGGCAATCGGGTATACTGGGAGTAGTTCGTCAGCCTACCACTTCGCAAAGGAGTGGCACCGAAATGCAGATATTGCGTAGGCTTACTTGGAGAAGGCGATAAAAATGATGAAGAAGTGGGCAGACTTGGGAAGGCGACCGTAAGAGTTCAAGGTTGGTGATTTGGTGTTGGTAAAGCTCCAACCAGCATCACTCCAATTCTTTAGGAACAAAGTACACAAAAGATTGGTGCGTAAGTATGAAGGGCCCTCCCAATTATTAGCAGGGTGGGCAACATCTCCTACAAGTTGTAGCTGCCGACATGGTTCAAAATTCACAATGTTCTTCATGTCGGCAACCTAAAAGCCTACCACTCGGATCCGCAAGATGCTTCCCGAAGTGTTCTAACTCGACTACCCCCTACCAAAGTCTCATACAAGAAGCGAGTTGAAACCATTTTAGCGGATCGCAAGATAAAGCTACCCACTGGAGCTGAGCAGACCGAGTTCTAAGTGAAGTGGTGAAAGCTTCCCCGAAATGAAGCTAGTTGGGAGCCCGAAGATGCCCTACGATATGAAGAAACAATCATCAACAACTTCCAACAAGCGTCAACGAGGGCGTCGACAGTTTAAGTGGGGGAGAATGTCACGAATAGTCATCGCGCACCCGCAACAACTCCATTCAATGAACCATTCGTCACTCTCGTCTACATGTACAGCTACTTGACAACATGTTTTGGCTTGGTTTTATGTTCTTTTGCTTGTAAAAATGTAAGTTTGAATAAGTTGCAACACTACAGTGCGACCGCTCACCGAACCGAGCAAACAACCCAAAATGGCTTCATTTTCACATGCCACAGGCTGTTTTCTGCAGCCCGCTACAGCACCTAAAATGTCAGCTATCTCAGCCCCTTGGAACCACCCGGGTAGCATCATGGGGGATGGGGCTTCGGTATAGTGTCGGGTGTTAAACAACTTTTCGTAAATTCGTACGTTACCTTAACGGGAACTTGTTGTTACGCCCGGCACCCGGTGAGTAGCTGTTTGTGGACTTGCAACTGTTCGTTCAACCCTCTAAAATCCTTGTTTTTCTCCTCTCCCTCTTTTCTCTTGTGCGCGCAAGGTGCTCACTGAATTGCTTGTAAAGCTTCCCTTTTTCGCGAGACGTCGGGACTTGTCCATCGCTTGTTCTTCGAACTAATCAACTTTTTCTTTTATAGGTCTTTCGGGACCTGCGAGAGGTTGCAAGTGGGTTAATCTTTGCGAACGCAAATTGCAAGGGCGAAGTGTGACTTAGGCAACGCAAGCTAAGTTCGCGTCTTTGCCGCAAGGGTGCCTCACGCCTTAGGCAATTCCAGCTAAGGCCGTAACAGCCTAGCACAGCTCGATAACGGTCGATTTCGACCGTTACTACTCGGCACAGCTCAGTAACGATTGATTTCTACTGTTACTGATTTGTAACAGTGCTCCAACAGTCATTTCTCATGGGTTTTAAGCTCATTTCTCTATTTCACTCCATTTGACTCTCACACTTTCTTAAACTACCTCAAACTTATTTTTTCTTATATTTATACCTCCTAAACTCTACAAATCAATAATTTATGAATTGACAATTCAAATAATTTTTTGTAGATATTTTAATACTTACATAAGGGCAATCAGTAACGGGCCGAAATACAAATCTTACATAAGGTTATTCCTTAAAGTTTGAAAAAGATATGTGATACTATTCTTATCTAATTTACATTGGTTTTGCTAAACTTATACTATTACTATATTTATTTCTAACTTAAAAACCTTATCCTAATTTTTTTTTATTTTAAAGTATTTTTGGAGGATTTTACGCCTAAATTAGGTGTACCAGACCGATCGAAACTCGAAACTCCGGTACAGTACAAAATTTTAATCCTTGCTTTACATGCCTCTTGCATTAATCACTATCTAAACCAAGATAATACCCTTTAGAGTAATACCCTACATTCTAAATATGGAACTATTCATCCTTTTGGAGCATTCCCAAATTTAAAAATATAAGTTGCAGTTGGAAACTCTTAGTTCAAGCAATGTCTGAATCAAAAGAGGGTTTCTCTAAACACAGAGGGAATGGTTATAACACTGAATTGCATAAGGATCCATGGATCCCTCTCAACTGGTTACCTATTTATATTAATGTTAATCTATTGCCTGCAGATTGTAAGGTTGATGTGCTGATCCAATCTGGTAGCTAGAATACCCAGTTGCTATTGGACATGTGCATGCTTGACTTGGTTTTTGCTATTGAAGCCTTAGATTTTGCTCAGGTCCGTTGTGATGATAAATGGATTTGGAAGGCCCATCCTTTTGGAAAACCTGCTTCAAAAGGTGCATATCATTTATTGCATCCATCCAAACTTAGAGCGTTGCTAGTACCCCACAAAGGTTCAAATCTTCTGCTGGAAACTACTCCACAAACGTTTACAACTGCAGACTGACTTATACGTTTTAACCTTACTATTCAATCCAATATCCCCTTTGTCTTACCACCGGTGAATCTATTGATCATCAGTTCTACCACTGTTCCTTCACTTCCCAACTTTGGGATCTATGGCAACAAAATTTTGATATCAGTTTTACCCAAACAATTTTCGGATTTGGGAGATTGTTTAAAAGATGGTGAACTTTTGGGATTGGGAAAACTGCTATGAACAGCTATACTAAACGAGTTTTGGTTCATTTGGAAGATACAAAAAAGCCCTCTTTAATAAAAAAGTGCCTTTTATAAAATGGGCCTGGTCAGAAGCTGTATCTCATACTAGCTATTATGCTAGATCTATATTGTCTAAAGGGACTAAAATGAGCAATACTTTTACACTTCATTGGTAAAAACGACCTGTAGGCTGGTTCAAACTGAATACTGATGGAGCCTCACTTTTGCAGGATGGAGGCATTGGATACATTATTAGAGATCATGAAGGAAATTGCTGTGCTGCTGGACAAAATTTCATAACAAATCTGACCAAGAATGATACACCAATGGTCTATTTCAAACACTACAGCTGATATCAAGATTCTTCTACAGGAATTTATCACTTTTAATGTGATGCGTTGTTATAAGGAATGTAATCAAGCAGCCAATTGGCCTGCTAGAAATGTTAGGATTCAAATCTCTCCTTGTTGTGGGAGGCTTCTTTTCCTACAGAACTTTGCTCCCTTTTGTATAACAATTTGCCCAGATCCTTTACCAGATCTATGTTAACTTAATATATTTATTTTTGTTGAAAAAAAAAAATATATGCTGCAGTATCAAGAAGGGAGGAGGTGGATAAGGAGAAGAAGAGTAGAGGAGGACGAGAAGTATTAGAGAGGAGGAGAAGAGTTCCAGTAGTACTGGATGACGAGTGGACCAGCGAAGCCAAGCAGAAAGTGAGTGAGTGGCGATGACATGCCCTATACCCAAGGCTCAGGTGTCATGGTTTGATCAATTGATCGATCAATATAGAGAGAGAGCGCTCAGGGGTTGCAATTAAGAGAGAGACAACGAGAGAGAAGACAGGTTTGGTAGATTTTATAAGTTTTTAATTAAAAACTTTGAACCAGATCCAGAAAATGGCTACTTCACGGCCTGGTTCTTCGTCGAACTGGTATCTATCTCCTTACTAAGTCAGGCTGTCTTCTAACCATGGTTAATGTTAAAAATGATAAAACATAAATGAAAAAGAAGCATGTGCCCATCTATGCTATATTTTTAATTACTTTTCTATCAAGTTTCACATATATGCACAGGAAGAATATGAAAACATAGTCTGGCAAATTAAATGTCTGGTGGACACATAAGATGTATACACTGTATGTACAAGCCTAAATACCTTAATCCTAGTCATTTTCATTAAATACAAAGAAATTAATATGGTATGACAGCTACACATGAATGCACCAGCAACACGTTTATCAATTCTGGATGTATATTTTCAGTAAGCTGAACAGATAAATGAACTGTCTTGAAAGTTAGATGTCATTTTAAGACTCAAGAAATCAACATATAGACAAATATGCAGATGTCAAATTACCTTAGAATCTCCCTTGTTGCTTCCAGTTTCAGCCTTCCAATCAGCGTTCTAAATGGATGAAGAAACTTAGAGAAAGATCCATCCATGATAATAGTTAAAAGAGCAAATACTTTATATTATTTCAACTGACCAATTTTGCTTCTACTTCTTTCAATTCTTCAGCCTCCCTAAAGGAAAACAGCAATGGTTTTCATACTATTCAGAAACCTGATATGAATTATAAAGCAAGAAAGACAACTGTTTGAGGATAAGGTAGAAAGATAACCATACCCTTCTTCTGTAAATCCTTCCCACAATGACCAAAGCCCAAATCCAAAGAATAACACAGTTGTTAAATGGTGCGACCATCTACGAGAAATCTGTTCAAGTGCAACCCCATTCTTAGCATGTATGAGAAAAAGATAAGAGACAGTAGCATGATCTGGTGACTTTCTATTATAAAATAACGAACAACTATGCAAATATGAAAATATGGAAAATATTTAATAAAATTGACAAAAGCAGAACTTCCTAATTCCTATTCAGCAAGTCTTGAAAACCAGCACGGATAGGCTAATTGATCCTTCAGGTACTGAGTACAATGACACAAAATATGAAGCAGTACTTGAGATTTCAGCTGAAATGAAGTTCTTTGATTAAAATTGACAGGTTTCTTAATAAACTGAAATAACACTTTAGAATCAACATATGTTACAATTTCATTTTATCATTCATTTCTGAGAAAACTAGATTATTGCTACCAAAAATGTATCAACTTGGACAGAGTCAAAGACTATGTTAAGAATGAGCTTCTTCTAGTTATTTCAGGAATATCAAGTTCTATAATTACTTTAATATATGGCAAGCACCTTAGTCAAATATATGAATCTCTACAGAAGATAAAAACTGATAATTATCTGTCATGAATTTCATGACAGCAGTTACCGACACAAAACCAGAGTGCACTATGATTCAAACCAAGATTCAGCAGTAACTTTTTAGAATTATTACATAGCACCTAGAGGCTAGTATTACCAAAAAAAATTGATTTTCAGAAAACCAATAGATCATGCTAAAATCCAAGGTCCGCAAAATCGTACCGTACCAGAGTTTCGACCTGGGCTCGGTACGGTACGGTATGGGTGTACCGAGCACTGTAGCAGTGCTACAGTACACTGCTACACTGTAGCAGTGCACTGTTTGACTACTGCGTGCACTGTTTGCACTGCTGCAGTGCTACAGTGCACTGTAGCACTGTACTGGTCATACCGCCCGGTACCGGGCGGTCTGCGTACCAATAACCTGTCAGACCGGTACGTACCGCCCGGTATGGACGGTACACATCGAAATTGCATACCTTGCTAAAATCCCTGTTGCCCTCAGAAGTCTCAATTTCTTGTAACTTAGGTACTACTAACATCAACAGCTAGAATTGAATGATTGGCTATAATGCAGTAGTCAGTAGCAAATCATCTTCATGGTTTTTATATAATAATTAATCATTAGATGCATGGCATTGAATGTTATTTTGGCACTATGTACATCTATGAAATAGTAAATCACTGTGAGTACTCATTCATTCAAAGGAGCAATATAGTGATTTAACTAAAATTGAGAAAAGGAGACTGAAATGAACTCAGATTCATCAGACCGTAGTATCTGTTAAACATGAAATGTAACAATATAGAAATGTTGATTCCTCTCAAGGAAGTTATTTTTATCAAATCCAAGATAAATCTGAACCTTGCCATCTTTTTCTTGTGTCTATTTTTCTTGCTTAGAGCTTGTTTAAGACTTATTTCATGCTTAGATTACACCCTACTCCATATCATTGTAGTTAAAGTTTCTAAACTGAAAAATGCTATAGATTGGCAACTCCGTATCATTGTAGTCCAACAAAGTAGCATGCTCATCACTTGAAACACCATTATTATAAGCAATACATCCACTATGACTGCATCAATCATGATGGAGGAAAAACAAGGAAAAAGTAGTAGATGACCTATGGATCTCATGATGTGACCAGATGCACTAAGGTCTCTTGAGCAAACAGATAAATGAACTTGATAGGCAGGCATTTAAGCAACCATTCTATGGATTCCTTGAACCCATCATGTTAGTCAGGACTTCCAATATGAGGACAATAAGTGATAATTAAGTTGGTGGTACTTTTAAGATAATTAAGAGTGCCAATATGAGGCGATCAGCACCATTTTAGCCCTTAATAGAGTGCATTAGGGGCTTTTCTAGATTATTTGGCCGGAGACCAACATCAGATATCAATGATATAACATTTGACCTCATGACATCCCCCATTAGAATGTCAAATAGACCACAACAAATGATTTCTATAAACAAAAGAAGAAAAGGGATATTGGTAAGACAAATGCTATGTGGTTCAATTTTGACCGCATCACTCCCAATATGGGTTTGGACAGTTCATGGTTTCCACTCAAAAGTGTGGTTTTAGATTGTAATTTTCTATTTAATATGAGAATACATGAAGGTATCCTGATGAGGAGATCGAAAAAATCTTCACATGGATAAAGTCCTTTAAGGAATGGGACCTTTATATTGTGATCCTTGTATGTGATAACTGATCAGTACCCATCAGGATGAGCATTATCAATTTCTTGGTACATTGCAACATGAGATTCATCAAAATATATAAGGTTTTAGGATGGTTAAAACTGACTAAGAAAGAAATTCAGACTATTGTGAGATTTTCAATACTTTTAGGGTCAATGGTTTACAGTTATGACATACAAGGGATTTGGACTGCATTTCTGGGCTTGTAAACCTGAAAAATAAAGAAAACGGAAAATAAAGATTACTTGGAATCATACTGATGCATCAGTCACACCTATGATTAGAAGGATCACAACAGTGTCTCATGCATAACAAACACATCACACACAAAAAAGAAAGAGATGAGAAATATCTTACATTAAATTGCCCTAAAATAAAATGCATCCAATTGCTATAAAATCAAATACATCCAACTCGCTATAGAACTTAAAAGCATTGTAACACAAGCACAAACAGTAGCATTTTCCACAAAACTAGCAAAACCCAAGGATCTATCTCACTGGTGAGTTGCTACAGTACATGTAATGAATGTCTCAACATAACTATCACCCACAATGAATGGAATACAAATCAAAAAGCAGAAGTTTAAAATTGCAGAAGTAAGGATTCTTATATCTTGAACAGCTTACCAGATTTGGGGCAGCCCAACCAAGAGATGCAGAGAGAATAGTCATGACCTATAGTGTCGCCCAGAATGTATGTAAAGGCATACATAGTTACAGCTTGATAAAGATAAAGATTGAGGCAAGGAACTCACAATTAAGGCTGTTAAACAACCTGATAAAACAAGCTTCCGAGGATGACGCATTGCCAAGATCTTAAATAGAAAAGATACAGTGTTAATTAAATCATTGTTCAGCCTTCAGACTGTTACAGAATAACAGAATCCATCTTCCCGAACTTAAGAATATAAGCATCATATAAGTCTCAGGTGATAATAACTGAAACAAGGCAAAACATACAAGAGTTGCACTATAAACAGGCAGTTCAGCCATCCGGTAAAAGACGAAAAAAATCAGAAAATTTTAAAATAGATAAAAAATAATGCCCCCGGGTATTGAGAAGAGATTCTGATGTCAAACTGTGCTCTATGGACTTATTATTGGTCAGAACTCTATGGACTTTGATAAATTGGATTCAGCAGATGAAATATAAAGCAACTCCACGATCTTGCTTAAAGTATATCCAATCAAAGAATTACAATGACAGAAACAGCAAGGTAGCAGAGTGTGTGCAACCAATGGATTGGACAGGGGCTTCGACCAAGGCAGATCTTTAGTTAAATTCCTAAAGATGTTGTAGGATAGAGAAAGAGAATAGAAACAAGAACTTTTGTCCTATCTCGGATAATATTAATATAGTCCCACACCATATCAATCAACACCTGATCGGAGCAAAAGATCTTTACTAATATCTGACCAACTGACTTCAACTTCTTACTAAAGCCAGGAGTTGACTTTCCCGTATGAGCATTTGGTAGATGTATCAGCCCGTGAAATAGTCAAAGAATCCCAGACCAAATTGCTCAACAAAAAGAGAGACAAACCTTACCAGGAGAACTTAGGGTGATTTTAGACTTAACCCATGCATTTAAAGCCCAAGACTCCAAGAACAATAGCTCGAACAATGATATCGAGTTCCAACTTCGATTCAATCATATCGCATTCAAGTTGCAGTACCAAATCAGAAATTGCAGTCTAAGAATCAAAGAGGCACTAATCCCAGATCTAATACCAACATAAAAGGAACTCAAGGAATAAAGATTCACCGCGGCTGCGAAGAAGGTCTTGTCCCCGATCTCGGAGAGCACTGTCATGGCCAGTGACTTAGTGAACCCCTGATCGATCGCACAAGAAAAGGTTAAGCAATCATCATCAACTCTCATCTTCATACATATCAGGAAGCGCGTACCTCGATGAGAGACAACACCATTTCCTTCGCCAATGTCTTCGGAGCTGAGCTCGATTCGATTGGAAACCGAGAATTGATAATATATATATATATAGGAAGGGCGAATCGCGGCCAACGCAGCCGAAACTTGCCGAGCGGATGGTGTTCACAAATCGGCTCGGTGGTTGGGTCGTTTTTGCTGGCCCTTAAAAAATGAAAAAAGTAAAAAAGTCCTTTTTTTACCGACGCCTCGACCCCTACACCATGGGATCCACGTGGGCCAGCGGTGACTCATAGATCGCCCCGCAGGGGGGTGAGCCACCTGCGGGTAGAACGAAAAGGTGCAGCTAAAATTAGCGAAGAAGTGGGAAATGATTTGTCGCATCAACGTGATGTTATATTCCCCAAGTGTTGTCTCGGCTGTTTTGCCCCCTCCAATCGGTATAGACCACGTTGCACCTCATTCAAAATACTCCTTTACCCATCCATCGTCTACTCTTGGACTACCTGCGATTTCATTGGCCTCCGAGTGGTCCCACGAGTGGTTCACTGATGAGCCTCACTGATGCCTCTGATCACGCCTTTACCTGCGACTTTTTGCACGCACCAACGTCGGCAATTTTAATTTTTGAGAGTTATTCCAATTCAAGAGTTATTTTCCAAGTACTTACCTCGCACGAAAAAGTTGCAATAGGAGTTTTGAAGAAAATGTTCCACGTAAATGGTTAATTACGTACTTATTCATTAGCCGAATTTATTTACAATAGTTCCCTAAAAAAATATTATATATATATATATGATAATTTTTGATGACATGTGATGGAAGCTGAACAGTAAAGTGATCGAGGATTCCAATTCTATTATAAATATTTACTATGCATAGTTATAATATTTATATGTGAAAGGAGTATAGTAGAAAGAGTGATTTGCTAGGAAATATTCACATTTTAGGTATTTTTCAATCGAGACATATTTTTTTTTCTCAAACAGTTTTCCTAATTTAAAAAATATATATAAATTATTTCTTAGAAAAAAATATCTATTATAATGTTTTGGCTTGTTACCATGTTTTTGATATGTTATAGTATTTTGGACACCACAATAAAAATACTATAAAATTTACTTAAAAACATTGTAAATAAGTTAGATAGAATCAAAACATATAAAAAATTATTTGATGTATTTTACTATAATTTAAATAGATATTTATAATAATTTATGAATAATATCACCCCAAAAAAATTATCTTATTATAGTACTATCACAATAAAAGTATGTAAAATTTACTTCAAAATAGCGTAAATGATTCAAATGAACTCCTAATCTCATCCTAACTTATTATAAATTTAAAAGTATAAAATCGTAATGATCTACGAGCAATAACAACCAAAAAAATCTTGATATAAAATTATTTATAGTGTTTTTTAATAGTATTTATAATATTTTCAGCACATTAATAAAAACACTATAAATTAAAAATAATATAAATAAGTCAAATGAAAATATAGTTTAAAACTGATTAAAAAAGGGTAAATTTTTTAAGGAATAATTTTTTGGGAGATATTTCATATTTTTTAAATTAAGAATACTATTTAAAAAATAAAATGATATGAATTGAAATGTATAAAAATATATGAGTATTTACTTTAAAAATCATCCAATTAAAAAAAAAAGTGGAGCCTCATGTGGGAAAAATCAAATAAAAAATCAATATTTAAAAGAAAGGGCAACTTTGGAAGGCAGTTTAAGGTGACCATGGATTTTTAGACGAATGGATGTGCTCCCCTCGAGCTTGAACAGAAAGGTCCATTTGCATTTTATCGTGTTATATTACAGTCATGCTACATGTCATGTGTCCTATGAGGAGAGACGAGTCACGTGTCGCTGAGTCCACTCGCTTGCGACGAGTGGAAGGGACAAGTCCACGCTTTCGCCGGTGATCTCACTTGAAAAAATACGTCTTTTTCCTTTTTTTTAAATGTTTAATTACTTATATGACTTCAAGTAGAATAATGGCGAGCGGTGAGCTATCTCTATCTAATATCTCGTCCGCGTCAAAATGTCACGTATCGCACAAAATTCTCGACTGCAGTACATATAATTGTAATATACATTTATCTTCTTTCACCAAATATGTAATGAAAATAACCTTAATTGCTGGAAAAAAATTATATGTATATATATATAGCTTTTTATATTTTTAAAATATTAGTTAATTGTTTGGGGTGATAATAAGTATTATGGATGAATTTTTGAAAGAGGTATCTAAGTTTAAAAATTTTCTAGATAGTGTCTCACCTCCAATAAAGTTTCATAGAGTATTTTTTTTAAATAACTATTTAGTCCTTGATCGTTATTGTCCTCCATCTCTCTCTTTTGAACACATCCAATAACGAAAGTGTAACGATCCTTGATGGAGTAACGATGGAGGTATAGCATCCACAATCAACGACAAAGATTGTAGGTAAGTATGGGTAGCTTGGTCCTCTCCTTCCATCGCTAGTGTTCGACAACAAAGGCATGTTCGCTTCTTCGTCACCAACAATCGATGGTAAGAAGAGGGTGAAAGGAGACTAAATAGCCCCTCTACGATTAGCAACAAAAGCTATGAATAAAGGCAGGCAGCACCCTCTTTTTTCTCGCCTGCAACCAACAACGAGGGGCATTGCAAGTGATGACGATAGTTGCTAAGGCTGTATCTCCGTTGTTGAGTCGAATAGGATTCAATGGAGAGACTCACTCAAAGATAGGAGAGTGACAGTGGATTCGATAAAGGTAAGATTAAAATAATCTTTTCACATGATTAAGAATGTTCAATGATAAGTTTTTAAAGTTGAGATACTCTATAAAAGTATTAAAGTTTTTATACTATGTGTACTAAGAAGGCTTATTCTTATTCCAATAATGACAATGTGATGCACGTGATAACGAATCATCAAATTCGTTATGATTTGTTAGTGGAATCGGATTCAGCAGTATTTTCTCTTAATTAAATAATTCACATAATAATTAGCCTTGACATATTTGACTGAAAACATTCTATAAGTGCTTTTTGATCATTTTTATTATATAGATAATCAATTGAATTGCTTCTTTCGCTAGATAGAGTGACAATTTTTAGCAAATACTGTATTATCTGGGTTAAGTCATGTCTATATCATGATAATTCATTTTCATGTTGTAATCAATCAAGCTGTCAAACAAAATAAAATTTTCTAATCGAAAACTCATATACGTGTAATATATAGTTCATGGTTAGAATTGACGAAATAATAATATGTTGGAATCGATCTTGGTTTGAGTTTAATTTCAATGCAAGCTTGGTGTTCGAAAATCTAAGCGGACAATGTACTCAATAAAAGCCATTTAATCCAAGCTAAACACCGAGTGCAAGTAGGTCCGACGGGTACAGGTCAGGATATTATCGCAGGTCCACTTCCTGTCCACATTTCGGTGGAGAAGAAAGTTTGAAGTCAGTGGTGGAAAAAGGTCCAGTTGTGTTGAGGTGCTTCAGGAAAAAGAGCAACATTTTCCACATACTCACAGGGGTATACCCTCACCAACTCGCCTTCTGATTGGATAAATGGGGCCCACGAGCAATAGACATACTACGAAAGCGCACCCGAGCGGGGTGAACGTTGGGTCAATAATTTTCCGGTGCCCAAAGCGAGACTCTCTAGAATTCAATGCAAATTCCACTGCTCCTGTGGAATATGCCGAAAGCTCAACACCAAAAGATTCCTTTTTCTGAATGCGCTGTTGGTGTCATGTGCCCCCCAAATTCCCGTGCGGATGGGGAGCTCCAAACTGGCAGAGGAACGGCCCCTTCCCCATCTATCCCCAGCCAAATCTAGTCTCTGTCTCAGACTGTGCCGATACTTGTTTGCATTGGTGGATCACGGCCGGTTTCAGTCAAGGTGATCATCGATCATGGTTTTCTCATCTCAGGATCCTGAGACCTTACTTTGAGCACAACTTGTTGCAGGACTCGGAGGAGGAATCAGGGTTTTCATCCTTGAAGAGCTCAAAGCCTGCATATCGAGATCATCCTCTGGCCGGGTGCTTCTCTCATCTAAAGGTTCTCGCGTTCTACGTTCACTGTGGGTTGCTTGCTCTCTTGCTTCTTTGTCTTCTAATTCTTCGCATTGGCACTGTTTGATTGAAGTCCGCACAAGACAGGCTGCCCTCATGGGTGTCAATGGACCTTCAAATACTTCTGGAATACTAGACGGGATTCATGGGGTGCAGCTGGTAGGAAGGTCAGCATTCGAAGTTGAAAAAGCACTTCACTGTGAGGGCGTCGATCGTTCAACTTGCAGAGGTGTGGATATTGCTGAGACGAGCCAAATATTGCTAATCCGGTAAGTTATATAACAAATACATCGATTAAATCCATATCCAGGTTATCTTGTCCGTATCATTCACATAGCGAAAACCCTAACTATCGTGTATCGAAGAACAAAATAGCAACTGACCGATTTATATGTTGCCAGAAGGATATGGCAGCAGAGGCCTTCGTGCTTGAGGCCAATTCGTTGTACGCTTCACGGTATGTGTAGGATAGAGAGTTTCCCTGATAAACTCATATGTATGACTTATAACTTAAACTCAATGTTTCTCATTTAATTAGGTGATCGGAACATTACAGAATCTGTTGCCAATGTTTTAACTTCGTTGCCTTTTGTTGTTCTTGGATTGCAGGTGCCTAGGTAAGTTTATAAGAGAATAGCTCCACAAAAATATTTGCCGACCTACTTTTTCCTTCTTTCCTACAATATCTGAAAACTTGTAAATTAACTCTCCAGGAAGAACATAAACACTGCACTCTATGCTAATTCATTAATTGGAGTAGGGATTGCTTCAAGTCTATATCATTCCTCAAGAGGAGTACTCCGAAAATATCTAAGATGGGCTGACTATACTATGATAGCTGCAACTACTCTTGTAAGTAATAGATACTTAACATCATGGTTGAAAATTAATGAGTGACTTGTTTCTTTCTATATTGAACCTATTTATAAGGATCTAAATTAATGTGTATGTTCAATAACATGCTTATTGAAGTTAAATAACATGCCACTCAGGAGTTCGATGCTATTTTACAAAAAAATGAGTAGTCAACCCCATGTAGTACCTCAAGAGATGATGTGTTGCCTGCGCTCATAATTAGACATGTCAAGTATATCCCAATATACTTAAATATCTGCTTTCTTCTCCTTCCTGCCCTATTTCTTGCCCCCTGGTTCCTCCATGTGCCCTCTTATTAATCCAACCATCCTCTGACACAAAGCCATTATTCTACTGTAGTGTTTTATCGTTTGCTAGGAGATACACATGTAGAACTATACTTTGTCTTCACAAAATGATGAGGATTCTGTGCTGAAAATGTTGTTAATGCTAACCCATCATTCATGTTGTAATGTGGCTTGAATTTTACAGTACCTGATGAATTATTTTCATATTTTCTTGTGATCTGTATTATGTAGAATAGCTCAACTACTTGTAATTGGGATGAGTTCTTGAGGGGTTAAACTGATACTGTAAGAATTTCATTGTACTTGCTCCATTGATAGGGAAGTTTCTTCTCTGGTCTCTCCCATGGCTTTGGGTCAGAAAGACATTTACCTATTACAGAGATGGTGCGACCGTATGATTTGATTCATTTCATTTTTTTCGTTTAGTCTAGTCATCCTCAGTATTGTGAGAAAGAAAAGGGACGTGGTTCGGGATAGAAAGAACCAAAATTTTGAAATAAGCTCATGCTTGGTGCAGGTGAAGTTTGGAGATAGAACAATTCCTTCTGTCTTTGTTAATTCACTTGTTCTTTGGTGTGGCTTTATATCTTTTATAATCTACTTGTTATAACAATTTATATTAAGACAAGATCATGCACTTGCTTTTTTGTTTTAAAACTGAAGCAGATGTGAAACACCTGCTGGTTAAGATTTAGAAATGTTTCTGTATGCATAAGCCTGATATACTAGTAAATCCATGGTAAAGTGCATGCCAAAGCTCCAGTTATATTTACAAGTGGCTTTGTGAACATATCACATCTTGGATACAAAGATGTCCACTAGGTGTCTACTGATATGGTACTCCTATCTCTTTTGATGTGAGGAAAACATGTGAATTAGCAAAACTAAAGGAAAGAATGTGAATTGACAAAACTAAATTTTGTCAATTTCTGAGATATTCTTTGGTTTATTAGTTTCTGGATTGTGTATGTGCTGTGTTACAGAGATGATTGGACTTAATCCATAACCTGCTTGTCATTCAAAGCCATTATCCAGTAAGCTTCAAAAGTTTGGACGTAGGAGCATTTCTAGAGCCTCAAGATAAATGTTTACAACTATTAGATTATTGGGACAGCGGATATCTTGTTTTATAAAAGGACTAGAGATGGAAACTAGCTTCGACGAGTCATAGTCACCAAAAGAATAGGGACCAGTAATCCTATTTTCAGAAGAAAAAAGGCCCATATGAGAGAGAGAACCCAACAGTCCTACTTTTAGGCGTTGAGCACAAACCAGATGTCTGTACAGATGACTTTGGTGCTCCTTTTGGGCCAAGGTTTTGACTCTTAGAAAACTTGTTGTACCAGGACATCTTAGGAGTCCTCTTTGGTTATAATTTTCAACGACATTGTGTGATTTGATGGACTACCGTACAATTGTTTAGATTTCTAATGAAAATTGGAGATTTGGGCATATGTAGCCCCTACAAATCAAAACTCTGTAAGGCATGAAGACTCGTTGCTTGGATTTTTGTGTTCTTTGTTGCACTGGATTTATTATTAGTTGATAATTACTTCTTTTTGTTTTTTTATCTTTAAAGGGCTTTCTACTCAAACTGATTTAATCTGATAGAAGGTAAAATCTTATTTGTTTGGTATCAGAGTAAGATTAACCTACATTGAAAATCACCATAACTTATCTTTTTTGGAAGATGCCTGCACCAAGGGCGCAAAGATTGAGCTCAGAGATCTCTTTAATTTGATTATGATTATAGTATTATGTTATATAAGTTATCTAGTGATTAGTAGTCGTATTGGCAGAACATTCTGGTGGGTTTTGAGGAGTAATGAAATTGCCAATAGGGGAAGCTTTTGCCCACAACTTTATTATGATTGTGCTATAAAAAGGAATGGCATTTCAGATATCACATTGTATTCATGATATGTGCATGCGCTTCAGGTGTGAAATCTACTAGTGAATATACAGTGGTTTTCATATGTGCTAACTGCTATTACTTCAACATGTATGTTTCGTTACCTAATTCATTTATCTGTATATACGCATATATATCCTTTTTAGCTTGTGAGTTTTTGCATGTAAATTAAAGAGGGTTCTACCTCATGGTTAGCCCGCTTTTTGTACCTATTTCTTCTTAACTAATGCATGCTCATACATTATACTCAAGATTGCTTATTTTGTGATTTCATATGCTTTTTAGTCTATATACGTAAACAGCTTTTGGTCACTCTAGTGCTTGATTGTTTGTACTTTTTGATACTCTTTTATGCACTTTTCTTCTCTGTCTTGGTGACTTGTGAATTATTTAATTTTGGTAGTGTCTATCACGGTCACTCAGAAATGAGAACCCAAAACTTTTAATGGCGGCATCCACATTGCTTTTGCCAGTTCAGCCATTGATGGTTTCAGCTGTTCACACTGGACTAATGGAGGCAAGTAACTAAAAGCTACTGTGATTAGCAACTTTGCATGGCCACTCAAATCTTTGTGCGCATGCAAACCATATATTTGCTTTGTGTTGCCAATCTAATAACACATAATGAAGGTTTAAATATCTTATGCTTGTTATTGCTTGTATTCTTGTATCTTAACATTTCATTATTTGGATTAGATAAGCTCAGTTATAGGTGATGGACCCCCCTGGAAATCAGCATTTAATTTAGCTATTAGACTAGGAAGTGTTGCTCCATCACATTTTGCATTTTAGATTAGGAAGTCTTGTATACTTTCCTTCATGGTTTAAGATTGTGTTTTCTGCTTGATTTCACCAGCTTGAAGTACAACCACAAAGTACGTCTTTCTAATCGCTAATCTTTTAAGGTTTCTGCTTGTCACTTTATTAGTTATCTTGGTCAATTAATTGAAACCATTTTGACATGTTTGATCTTGGGATGAGCGGAGGTCATAGGATTCCGCTGAAATTTCATGGACTCTTGTTAACTTTATATTGTGCAGCCAACTATTATACTGGAAAATTTTTGGATGATAATTATGATTAACCGTTAAAAATCGGCACTATTGGCTTGTATCTTTCTAAAATATGACTAGCCTTCTAGCTTAGTGGTTGCTGATATTTGCATAGTGGATGCAAATTATGGTAATTTTTTTACATATAGAGACCGAATGCTACAGGCTATTTTACAAAGTCGGGTAAAATTCTTGTGGTACACAGTTTAAATAGTTGACCCATGTTAGCTTGATATATTGATTGTCTTGTTGCTTACTCTCAGGTAGCATTTGCCAAACAAGCATTGACAAGACCAAATCTGAGGATGGCACACAACCTACACAAAATGTCTTCCCTACTGGGAGCGGCACTTTTCATTGCTGATGATTGCTTTCCTCAAACGCCCTATCTTCATGCAGCTTGGCACCTTGCTGCAGCAGTTGGGGTTGGGACATGTAACAAGCTTCTCGAATGACTTACCGGCATCCTAGCAGCTATTCTTCTCATTTATTTGATAATCAAGACAATCATACAAGAGCCAATGACTTTTAATTCGTCGATATGAATTTATGTGACAATGTATCCAAAGTTTCTTTCAAAAGTGGAAAAGAAACTAATTCGCTACCTCAATCATCTGTTAATTGAGTTGGTCTCAGGAACAATTCTTATTTGTTTGATCTTCTCTTGAGAATTCCTCTTGGAATGCTACAAAACCATCCTATTATTGGAAACGAAAGGTATATACATTTTTTCTCTCGTTTTTGTTCCAGACTAATTGCATGTGCCGTTGTGGTAAATTCTGTTGATAGAAGAGATGCAATTCTGGAGACCAATTGAATAAAAGGGGTTTTGCGGCCATTCTTGCATATATCATTATTGCATAACGTGATAGGCTTAGTAAACTCATAAATTTGGATAATGTATTGTTAAAGTTTTATCAGTTAAATTAGCTGACACTTTCAAGATATTATAATATTATATTATTACGAAAAATAACTTTTACTAATAATAATCAATAAGGTTCCCACATTATTTTATTTATAGCATAATTGGAAGGCCTTTCATTTAAAGGATCTCATAAAATTGATGTATGATAAAAACAGTGTTGTTGATTCGTTTAATTTCTTCATTAACTTTATTAGAGTTCATGTTATTAAGTAATTTATTCGGTTAATTGTTTAATATTTTTATCGTGCGAACCTGACACCACGAGTGTGCTTACAGGACGGACCAGTCCGGTGCGGCCCGATCCGAGCTGGGCCGGCCTACAAGTCTACAGCCTCTAGTTTCCCATGTTAGGCTCAGCCTTAGGGTTTTGCCGTTGGCGGCTTTGAGAGGGGGAAGCCTCCGCCGATCGTTCAGCATCTTTCTTCCATCCCGGCGAAGATCCCTGTGGAATTCCTCGATCCGCTGCGAATGGCGACGCTGAAGGACGTGGTAGCTCGGCGGCCCATTGCCGCCACCATCCGCCTCACGGTGCCAGCCGGCGGCGCCCGCCCCGCCCCGCCCGTCGGCCCCGCCCTCGGGCAGTACCGGCTCAACCTGATGGCCTTCTGCAAGGACTTCAATGCGCGCACCCAGAAGTACAAGTCCGACACCCCCATGGCCGTCACCATCACCGCCTACAAGGACAATACCTTCGAGTTCATTGTCAAGTCTCCCACCGTCGCCTGGTTCCTCAAGAAGGCCGCCGGCGTCGAATCCGGCAGCGGCCGCCCCGGCCACGTAGTCGCCTCTTCCATCACCGTCCGACATGTCTACGAGATCGCCAAGATCAAGCAGGCCGACCCCTCTTGCAAGCACCTTTCTGTCGAGGCCATCTGCAAGTCTATCATGGGCACTGCGCGCTCCATGGGCATGCAGATCGTCAAAGATCTCTGATCAATACCGCCGCCCTCGTCCGCTGCCATGGTTAGCTTCTCCAAGGTTATTATGCGTTTTCTATTAGGATTTTGGTTTGCCTAAAGAAGAAGTGACTGTATGTGCGTTGCCAAATTCGTCCAATCTTCTTGATGATAAATTAATGCTTCTTTCTCGATTGGCAGTCTCATTTTTCCAAGTATCAGCCCTAATGAATTAAGTTTTAATTTCCATTTTTCACACACTGTTTTTATTACTACGAAAGTTTTTGTTTGAATTCAGATGCATTTTTATCGTAGAGATGTGAATAGTAAAACAAGTTAAATTCTTCTGCCAGTAAAAGAATTGGTCGAAGAAAAACTGAATTAGACTTAATGATGAACCAGTTCAAACAACAAGACACAGACTTAATGATGAACCAGATTGAACTTGGTCATGGGAATTTGCAGGTTTAGACGCAAACTTATGAGCATCACATGATTTTTCCTGGTATAGTTTACCTCAAGAAATCAAATTGTGAAATATTGAAATCTCTTACAATGTTTCTCAACTCAGACCTTAACTCAGTATTAATCTTATCAAGTATCTGAACTAAGATCAATCTTTAGCAATTTGTCATCTAATTTGAAGAATGGCATCCACGAAGTGGTAGCCACTAGTTTCTCTGTGATCAATGCAAAACTTTGATATAGCTAAAGTTATTCTTTTGGCTGTATATTCTTCTTTATGGTAGTATCTTTGAAGACTTGCTACGTCCAACTGTCCATAATAATTAGGTTTTCTAATCAGAGAGGAAAATAGGTGGTGACAAATCATGTCAAACTTGGATTAGGAGCAACATCTTTACGTTTTGAGTATTGTCACACTGTGAGCTTTTCCTATCTTTTTGTATTTATTATGCCGTCTATTAACCCTTCATGACATGATGCATATGATTTAGCTAACTGAATTGGGAAAAAGAAGATTATTGTCGACCATCATGTGCTCCTTATGGAATTCTATGATATTGTCGCTAGTTTTTTTTCTTTTTGTGTCAGTAGGCACAACAATTGATTGGCAACCTTGGCTAGAGAGGGCAGGTTCCTCGTAGATCATCAGAATGTTGTCAGATAATACTCAGCTCATGACAGAGATGGTTGCATATGAGTTTTGGCCAGCTTCAGTTTGAACGTACACTTCCAGAGAGGTTCCTCACTCCCTCTTCCTCTTGCCATTTATGAAGTCCAATAATTTGTGCAACGGAGAAGATAACAGGCTATGATATACTTCATTAGGAGAGAAGTAGATTTCTTGCCCTTCCAAGAGAGAGGAACTCCATTACACAATGTATTGTCAACCACAAAGCTGGAATGAAGGTGGGGATGGTGGTGAGGAACAAGTCTGTTCCAAGTTCTAGCTAAAATTTGTGTTAGGGCAAGGGAAATTTAAGAGCATGGTGCATCCATAAAACAAAAAACATTGTAGATAACATTGGTGTGAACATCATGTTAGATGCTAACATGTACCATTGATTACTTACGCTTTTGATAAGTCTATTATCATTAACTTGGACTTAGCATTTTGAATTAGTGATCCGGATTCGATGAGTCAATGAGTGAAACTCTGTGTATACGCAAATTGCTCGATCTATCTCAGGTACACATCTAATCTTTTCACTTTTTCAATCTTTCTTTGATCTTCATTGCAATTTTCATGGTTCTGCGTAAGGAAGATTTGGACACTTGTTTTGAGATTCAAAAAGTCAGCCACCTCATGGGACAAGAAGATTTTGAGTAGAATTGCTTGGACACTTGTTTTGAGATTCAAAAGGTCAGCCACCTCATGGGACAATAAGAGTTTGAGGAGAATTGCTAACCATGTCGTGAAGTAATTTGGCCTTATAGAACAAAACCTAATATTTCGAAGGTGTTGACCATATATGATCGTACTAGATTTACATGTGATTCCGGCTTGGCAGGCTTCCTCCAATATCCAAATATCATTTTGACTGTTGGAATCATCAACAGGTTGTTATATGCATACGAACATAAATTTAGTGATGACGAAACATATTCGACTTCTGATAGTTACAATTATTAAATGTGATGTAACATGTTGGACAACAATATTCTATTTGAATTATATATGATTCATATGAAGAACCTTTTGGTCCTTTTAGATCTTTTAGATGGCCAAGGGGTCATCAATTTTGTGAAAGGAACATCCACAGTTTCTTGGTTGTTTCTATCTACCATCTCAGGCATCAAATTTAATGCCCACTGAACTAATAGTTTTCAAACACATACGTAGGGAGTTCAATTTCATGGCTCATAGTTTAGCTTCCTCCTCTTTTGCTCCATGTGTAGCAGTCTTTTGAATCTGACATTTAATTATATAGATATATATATTTTTTTTAAAAGAAAAAAACCCATAATAATGAATATATTTCTCTTTTTTTTATTTTAAGAAAAAAAACCCATAATAATGAATATATTTCTCTGATCAGGTTCACATTACATAAGTACTCACTCTTTTATGGTACATGAACTTCAACTTTTGCAAAGTTAATTAGAGCCATTAAATTTTTTCCCCTGCTTTGAAAAAACTCGGAATCTACATATATCAATGATCTATATCTGATTCCCGGGGCCATAATTATACAAAAAAGATTCTTATTAAGACTTGTACATCAACAAGAATTTAGCATGTCATACCATCTTAATGAGATATAGATTGCTATACTCTATTGCTCAAATATTGTATCCCTCATCAAGGAATATTAGCTATTATCATGTCAATTTGACTAAGTTTTGCAAAAGAATTATTTTGTACTAGTAATAAGGGCCATTATATCAAAAAAAAGAAAAAGAAAAACTAGGTGAGTGAAACTAGCTATATATATATGCCTTCAAGCTAGGTATCCCCAACTATGAATCCATGCAAAACATTGGTCTTGAGGCCAGTTGAGTGTATGAGATATGGGTACTAGTTCATCATTATGATTTAGTAATGAGATATGGGCAAATTTGGTTTGTGCATGATATAATCGTGAGGTTTTAATAAGTAAAATTCAGAAAGATTAAATATCATGATATCATTAGGAAAAATAAAGTGTAAATGACATTTGGTGCCATTTCAACCAGCTTTAGAGCATATGTCAATCACCTTTGGAATCAAAGCTGGACTACTCTGATATCAGTAAGCTAAACCATTTATGAACAAGATTGAGATGCATGCTAAAACTGTCATGCTTATATGCCAAGGTGAAGAACTTAGGGCTAACTCTTCTGAACAAACACCATTCAGTATCTAAGATAGGAGTCAATACAAAGAACATTGGCAGATCAGTAGTTGATTTCAACATTATTTCATTAATAATTTCCCCACAAACAGTGGAAGTAGAAAAAAAAAATGGTGACGTTCACTTGACAATGCATTTGTTGCTTATACTTTCTTTTTTTTTCTAAGAATAATGGAGGGCATGATCCTCAATTTAAGGAATTGCTTGGGTCAATTACTTGGTTATCATCTCTTAACCATGAAGATCTTGTAAGGTTTCCACATTGTTTGCTGCTAGAATTCAATACCTCCAATTTAATTAGCTACAATGAGAGAAAGAAAACCCATATAATGACTAAGCAACCAAATCTAGTTAGTATCTTTCGTATCACCAAAAAGAGTTTGACGAGCAGTGAACAACGACAAGGCAATCATGTAAGCCTCGACATGAAGCAAGAATCATTGCCGCAGTAAGGTTATAAACCTTCCTTTATTGCTACCCTTAGTGCGGGGAGGGAGACTCGAGCACCCAATGGTTGCTAACTCTGCTGCTGCTCTCCCCGTCCTTCCCAGCCAACGTCGCTCCGCTAAGGGCTGATGCAACTGTGACGGTGAGCTTTGGGTCTGCAGCAGTAGCACTAGCTTTTTCTCCTGAATACTTCCCGTCCTCACTGTTCCAGACCCCCTTACTTGATAGCCAAGAACTTCCACTGACAATGGCGGAATTCGAGGAGGATACAGCCCATGGATACATCGGTCCCAAGAGACTAAGTTGCTGTTGTCCATGGCCATTGCTGCTTGCTGCACCGAAGAAGCTGGCGTAGCTATTCGTGGTCGGTAGATGTGGAGAAGGGCTTGCTAGGAAAGGGCTCAAGTACGATAATGGCGGATGGTTAGGAATAGAATATGAGGAATTTGTCTCGTTCAACAACGTGAAATTAGCTGCTGCTGTTGCTGTGGAGGCCAGCGCAGTTGCTCCGACTGGTAGAGGATGATTGTGCGTCCCTTCGTAGGTGGTGACAAGTATCGACATGTCCTCGAGGCATCGCTGCACCTGTTTGATATAAACATTAACGTGAACGAATCTCGAGTTGATTGGAAGAGACATTGTTGATCGGCTTTGGTTCTGCAAGCTACCTGCTTTCGAACTGGGCATCCTGGTGCCACGGTGCATCGATAATAGGCTCGCGGGCATGGGTTCCCTTTTGCCACCTTTTGCCCGTATTTTCTCCATTGGCATCCATCATTCATCTACAAGTACTCTTTGCAAAGGAGAATTGATTAGCTCGAATACATGAACGCAAAGAGGACCCAAAGAGAAGCATGTAAGACTTACGGTAGGGCCTTGGCATCTTGCTCTCACTGAGACCCTAGTCTTTCTGTTGGCTGGGTTGATGCTTTGACTCGTTGTCATGGACAATTGGCCAGTTTGGAGCTTGGCATCGAGTGGTTGACAGCTTCTCAGGTGCTTACCTTTCTCCTCAAAGCTTGCATCTTCTCTTTCGTGTGGATCTGAATACGTTTGCAGGCTCAAAGATAAGCCCAACTCCTTGTCATCAGCCACCATCGATGGTTGTTCCTTGATCTCTTTGCTCTCACCGGGCTTCTTCCGCTCTAGTAAGCTCTCTTCGCCAAGCGAAATCGAAACTTGACGCTCCTAAATGTACCAATTCATGTGAGTTGAATGATTGAATTTTTCTGCTGGATGGAAGAGAAAAGATTCAGGTAATAGAATGATTACTTTTGGATATCGATCCTGTTGCTGGATGCCTGCAAATTGCATCTGCAACTCATGGTAATCTTTCCAGGTGCGATCGATGACATTTCGTAACAGCCTGTTCTCTTCCTTCATTCGGTTCATCTCAGCTTGCAACATGCACAACTGCAACGACAACTTAGCAGAGATAACGGAAGGTAAGAACACAGTATCTTGTGCGAGCGAGCTAACCTCATCCTTGATGGGCTTCTCATGACTTTGATCTTTCTCCTTCTGGTCCTCCTCATGATTGCTACTTTCCTGCTTGTCTTCACCTTCCTCTTCCGCCTTTTCTTCTTGTTGTTGATCACCATCTTCACGACCTACTTCTAGTGCCCTTTCCTCATCTTCTGCTGGCTCCAAGGAGAGATCTATATGCATTATCCTCTCCTCCCTCTTCTCCGACGACATGATCTTGTAGTTGATGTTCACCTTCTAATTCTTGCTCAGTCTTCTGGTCTAAATGATCTTATCGAGGCAATGGAGTCAACGTCCAAAGCGATTAAAGGCTGAGAAGAGAGAGAGAGAGAGAGAAGAGCTCTCTCTTATGCCAACTAGTAAATAGAAATATGGGGAGTACACGAAACAATGATGGATCCAATCCTCAGCCAAGTGGGATATTTTTAAGAGCCTGCCTTGGTGGGAGCTACGGTCAACGCCATGGAATTTTGAGAGTTGACTTCCGTATCATCACCAAAACCAAACACAAACGAAAGGCTGCTATAGGTTACCATGAGACTAAGTTTCTCATGGATAGATACATCGTTGGATTTAACTTGAGCCTGACGTTATAATTCTTAGCAAATGGATTGTTTTCTGCACCACCTCAGGTTTGGATCCCATCTCCTCCAAGTCGTCTTAATTTTATGCATGCAATCGCATTTACTGCGATGATTAGTGTAGGGAGCCACCATCTTCAACCTTGGGATCGAGGTTTTGGTCAATGAATTCTCGTTTATCAACAACATCTTCTTGTCGTCGTACACAATACATATATCTGCTTTGAATTAATTGCTTAATCGAATTCTCTCGGTAGATGATTTGATCAAAAAATACTGCAAAAAGAACATACAAATCAATAACTTAAAAAAAAAATCTTGGATTGTGAACAATGAAAACAACGTCACTTTTGGCATCTAATTCCTGCATCCAACTCATGTAAAAAAAAAAAACTCTTAAAAGATATTATTGAGAAAAATAAATCATGATAAGATTATTATGATTATCTTAATATTTTGATAATATATTATTATGATTTTAAATCATAAAAATTATGATAATTTATTATTATTATTTTATCAAATAATAAGGATCATGATCTAAACGTGATTTTTTATATTATGAAATAATTTAGATAAATATTTTATATTTATTATTGATTAAAAAATTATATAATTATTATATTTTATAATCTTTCTTTATGTATATAAATTTATACCCACTATCAATAAAAAATTAAACTAGTCATTTTTTTTATACTATTAGAGTTTTATTCTCTAGCAAGCACTCTTTCTTGCAAGTTTCTTCGGGTATTTTCTTTCACTTTTCGATGTGATCTATAATATCTCTTTAATTAGTCACTTATCTCATATCATTCTTAACTATTTTACTTTTGAAAATATTCTTATCTCTATTAATGTTGCACCATAAGCTTCTTTTAAACCCATGTCCACAAACTATATCTCTTGTTATACTCAATTATATTCTTTTTTAGTCGATCATGATCTTATGGATTATATATATGACACCATCATTTGCTCTCCACAAATGATTAGAGAGAATAATCTTGAAGTTATTAACCCTAAATATATTTTTTGGATCTGTCATGATCTATCTTTTTAGAAGTGCTCTCTCGCTCTCTCTCAGATCATTCCTTATGAAGCCTCTATAAAATTCTCTCAGTGTAATCTAAGTTTCTAACAATATATGCCAACTAATCTCGTGGTCGTCTTATACAACTTCGAGAAACTCTCTTTAAGTTTTTTAAAGGCACATAATCTAGTTCTGACTATATGCAAGTTATCAAAATTTAATCATATGCACTTATTATGGTTGATGCATCTTCTGATGATAAAGAGATCATTTTTTATGTATTAAATGGTCTTGGTTCATATTACAAGTAGATATTGATTATGATTCTTACTTGTGATAATTCTATATATTTTGAAAAAATTATGATAATCTTTCTTACTATGAAGCTTATTTTAAATAGGAGTCATCACCTTTTGATGATGCTTCTTTTATTATTAATTTTGCTAACAAAACTAATTCTAGTAATAAATGCAATATCTATAACTAGTAAGGCAACTGTCCAAACAATAATTATGAAGGCAACATATAACAATACCATAATAGAAGTGTCAACAAATTTGGAGAACAATTCAATGACAAAGTCATCTATCAAATATGTGACATATAAGGCTATGTTGCTAAGAAATGTTATCATTTGTAAACTACTATTCCATTGATGTTTTAGCCTTTATTCTCATCATATTTTATATATCCAACTACACTACTTATTCGGTTTTTATTACCACCATTACGTGCTCATTTTGTTACTCAATTCTTTTAGCCTTCATCAAATTGGCTTGTTGATTATAGGGCTTCTTATCATGTCATGTCTGACTTAAATAATCTATCTCTTTATTTAAATTATGATGGTTTAGATGATATCATGATAGATGTTAGTAAATGTTTCAAAATAACTTATATTTATTCTATAAACCTTCTCTTTTCCTCAAATTTTTTTATTTTCTTATATTCTTTATGTTCTTGATATGAAGAAGAATATATCATCTGTCTCTAAATTATGTTCTTCTAATAATATTTTCATTAATTATTATATTTTTTATTTGTTTTGAATGATCTCAAGAGCTTATAAGTGGCCACCTATTGCACCATCTTCATCTAAATCCATCTTTGTTTTGGCCACAATCAAAGCTTCATTTCAAGAATAACACAATCCGACATCCTTTTTTTTAAGTTCCAAACCATATTATTTGTTCTTACAATTTACTTTTATCATTATCATCTTGTCATCCTTTTTCATGCAATTTATGCAAATATAATAAAATATATAATTTTTTATTTTTTATATCTTCTTTCATAAGTAATTCACTTTTTGAACTTATATATCATAATATTTGGGGTCCTTCACTAATATAATCTCATGAAAGATTTAACTAATATCTTTGATTTTTCCTAAGTTCAAACTTGTTGTTGAAAAGTCATTTCAACTATCCATTATTTTATTTTACTTTGATAATGGTGGTAACTTTTAAATGTTTTATAGCTTTTTTAAAACCAATAGAATCTCTAATTTTCTTACCCCTTTATATACTACTGAACATAATGGGATCATGGAATATCATCATATTGTCTAAACTGGTCTCTCACTCCTTACTTAAGTTTCTTCATATCTTAAATTCTAGTCTTATGCATTTATTACATCAACTTATCTTATTAATCGCATATTTATTCTAGTCTTTAACATAATTTTACCATTGAAAAATTTATTTGGATCTACTCCTAGCTATAATAAATTATGTGTCTTTGAAAGTTTATATTATCCATAGTTAAGACCTTAGATCTATAACATACTAGAAGCTCGATCAAAATCATATATTTTTCTTAGATATTCTACTAATTAAAGTACCTTTAAATGTTTTGATCCATCAACCAAAATTTTTTTATTTCTCACCATGTTGATTTTATAGAATATGTTTTTTTTCTTGTAAATTACTTGACTCTTTTTTTATCTAGACTAATTTCTAATAAATTTATTAATTTAGTCCCCTAAATTCTTAAACAATCTCATATTATCATTCCTATTTAGGTCGAAATGTAAACCCCACCCATCAATCTAAATACTTTATCTACTTAAGCACCCAGCAAGTTCTTCCTCAATAGTGCATAATGAATAACATGTTACCTCATCGATCCAGTTGTTTCATGAGAGTGTCATGCATCAAGAGAATTCACAATAAGGTTTAATTTTAGTATCCCTTTTTTTTTTGTTTAACATGTCTCAAAGAAGTTATTGGTCTACACTAATTCACTCAATGGTTACTAGATCCGAAATTATAAAAATATTTTTTTTATTTTCATAAAATAATCCTAAAAATTTATTTTTGAGCCATATACTATCAATCAAACCTTAAAAATTCTCAATTAATGAGTAGTAATGTTTAAAAAAATATAATATTTTATTACAGAAGGTACATAAGACTTAGTCTCAACCCATCTAAGTCAAAACTTCATAAGATGCAAATAGATTTTTCATATCAAACAAAATCCTAATGGATCCATTAATAAGTATAAACCAAGTCTTGTTGTAAAGGGATCTCATTAATGTCTAGGCTAAGTACCATGACATCTTTAGCCCAATTGTGAAGTCAATAATAATTTATATTATTTTATCTTATCTTATCTAATAATTGGGGATGATGTGAATAATGTATTTCTTCATGATCATATTTCTGATGATGTATTTATGAGATAACCTCTAAGCTTTATTGATTATAATTTTTATCATCTGTAAATTATGTAAGACTCTTTATGGTCTCAAGTAGACCCCTCGTGCTTGGTACTATGAACTTTGAATATATCTAGTCTCAAATAGATTTCATAATTCTCAATATGATAATTCATCGTTCATTTATTCTCATGAGTGCATGATTATATTTTTACTAGTTTATATGATGACCTAATTATTACTAGTAATAAATCAATAATAATTAGTCACTTTATTTAACAGTTTAAATAAGTTTTCTATCAAAGATCTTAGGTCCCTTAACTATTTTCTTGATAAGTACGTCATCCACACAATAATGGTCTATTTTTTTTCAACAAAAGTATATTCATAAATATTCTTGATCGCACAAAGATGATTGAAACCAATATCATTACTACACCAATCTCTACAAGTATTCCTCTTATCTTATCTGATAGTGCTAATCTCAATGATGTCATTAAGTATCATCAAGTTGTTAGTAATTTACAGTATTTGGCATTCACTCATCTGAACAATACAAATGCATAAGCCTACTTTCAACCATTGGATAACTATTAAATATTTTCTTTCATACTTAAATGATATTATTGATTATGACTTATTTATTTAAAATGACTCTGTTCTATTGCCTTATGCATTTTTAAATATCGATTGGATATGTAATAAAGATGGTAGAATTTTTACCGGTGCTCATGTCATATTTCTTAGTTATAATCCAATTTCTTGTAGTTTTAAAAAATAATGCTCTATTGCAAGATTTTATATGGAGGCTAAATATGTTGCTTCTACAACTATCAAATTTTGTTAGATTCAATCATTGCTATATGAACTATTTATCACATTATTTGATCCTCCATTTATATATTGGGTTAATATCGAGATAACATATCTATGTGTTAATCCTATATTTCACTCATAAATGAAGTATATAGTTATCAATTTTCACTTTGTTTGTGACATAATTCATAATTATGAGCTATGTATCTCTCACATCGCATCTTCTTATCAACTTACATATGCTCTTACTAAACATCTGTTTCATCAGTAATTTCTACTTTGGTTTAAGATCGATGCCTCTGATGCCTCTAATGAGAGCTTCCTGATCTTCTCAATATTCTAACAATATATTATCATAATTTTAAATAATTTATAATAACATGTTATCATAATTCTATCAAATAATTAGGATCATTATCTCAACATGATTTTTATGTTATAAAATAATTTAGTTAAATATTTTATATTTATAATTATTTTTTTTTTAATAATGTAAAATGGACAGTACCCAAACTTGTAGTTTCCGTTTTATAAATTAATGGCTGATTCCAACTATGGTCAACTCCTTACAATATTCAAGAACAAAGCGTAAGTTGTCTCTACGTGAGGCATTGGAACCAAGGTTTATACTAACAATTAGGCATCTCCCTAGTGGTATTGAAATCAACAACCATCCACATTAACAAATCCCGAGGCAGAAAACTTGTGAGATGA
Source organism: Musa itinerans (assembly GCA_001649415.1). Lineage (NCBI taxonomy): Eukaryota > Viridiplantae > Streptophyta > Magnoliopsida > Zingiberales > Musaceae > Musa > Musa itinerans. The sequence goes on from LVTN01000138.1 coordinate 492,312, forward strand.
GCCTGCAAATTGTCAACAGGAAGACTACACCACACCTACCATTCTCTTCCGGAGTTTTCTATGAGAACTGCCAACCAACCGCCAACACAGAGAATTCGAATGAATGGTTTGGAGTTCGTACTCGAAGCCATATCATTGTGGAGCAGCCAGCCAACAGTATCTTCCATAGTTTTATGAGCCAAGGTTTGTGGTACAGTTGACGAGGCTATAAGTTGAAGCCTTCACATCCCGAGTTGGATAAGGGAACGAAGTCCCATCAATCAATCATCTTTTAAGTCTCCCTGCCTTGGGAGTGCTAAGACCATAAATTTATGCTTCAGATCCTATTACAGAGCGACATCCACGTGTGATAGTGCTAACGTCGGATTAAGATGGATTAAAGAAACCGGGGTCAATCAGATACAGTATTATGATTCGACTATATGCAATGTAGTTTGAGACAAGCTCTTGCATTTAGGGATCCAACTAATCTAAGTTGAATTTGGCAACCACTGAGATCTATGGAATCTACATATTTGTTTTTCGATGTCAACTGTCTTTGTGACAGCCCGGCCACTTGATCTTAATTTAGTCTTATCCATTTTCATGAGTTAGAAATCGGAGAGGAAGCAAAGTGTCTCATGTAATGCAGATTTCATGAACTAAGAACTAACATAAAGCACTTGCTGCTACTTACTGTAATCATGTAGTTGAGAGCTATCTTAGGACTCACTCTAGTTTTTGTTCTCTCTCATTCTGCCTCTTGCAGTAAATTGTAATGGTTACGATCTTTGCAGTTCGTACTGCAACATTAACTTCTCTATCAGGTAGTGTTCAAGCATGTAGTGCAGAGACAGCATTCTATTGCTTGTTTGCAATGTCACCTCTTGTGATTACAGTAGCTATTGTGAATGGAGTCAAAGCAACTTCTGCTGGTTTCTCTGTCGTGAATGCTGGGTAAAAAGTAGTTGTTGATTTCATATTTTGATTGAAAGTTCCAGGCACGGACTGTAAGTTGTGTGAGTGTGCCTTTGTTAGCTTATCTATTTTATCCTTTAATGCTATTGTTGCATTGGAAGCACGGCTCGAGCAAACTTCACTCACGAATTGATTAAGCTTTATTACTAAATTAGACCATATTTGGTTTACACCTGATCATATGAATTTGGATCATATTTAGACACATAAGTTGAGTTATGCTTGATCATGTGAACTAGATTATACCTAACCATATGAGATGGATCATGTTTAGTTATATTGGTTGGATTATACATTGTCACATGAGTTAAAAACTTGAATAATCTTCTTCTTAAAACGCATAAGATTTTTAATGACATATAAAATAACATGCAACGCACATAATGAAAAAGAAATAATAAATTATATCTTAATGACATTCAACTATGAGGTATTTGACTCTTTCGAAACTTTTTTATGAATTATTTGAAGCATTTAATAATTTAGATGATGAACTCAAAAAAATTGATAAGAAATATAATTCACTAAAAAGGGATCATGTATTACTTACTATGAATTTAATATATTAAAAATTATGCATGGAAAATATATATTAATAAATCTTATACTTCTTGCTTTAAATATGAAGATTTAAAATTATCTAATCTTGAGGTTAAAAAGGAGTTATTTAAAAAATTATATATTTAAAAAATATAAAAAAGACCTAATTATCATGAATGAAAAACTAGAACATTATTTAAAATTATCTAATCCTGAACTTAAAAAGAAGTCATTTAAAAAATTATATATTTTAAAAAATATAAAAAAAGACCTAATTACCATGAATGAGAAAATAGAATATTATTTAAAAGAATCAACTAATGGTAATAATATAATATAATATCTTAAAAAAGAAAACATATTTCTATAATAAATATTAAAAAAATTAAAATAAAAAATAATCCACTTGATATGATTCTTACTAAACAATGTTATGTATTTATAAAAAAAATGTATTAGTTTTACAAGTAGTAGCAGCCAACTAAATTTGTAAAAAGACTTGTATTACATATTTCTCCTAAAGTTAAATATAACTTTTGTGAAAAGTTTAGTCACTATGCTTACACATGCTCTTTTAAAAAATATTGTCGTCCTAAATTAGTTTTGGTTCATAAAAAAATCATGAATAATTTGAAGCCACAAATCAAGAAATATAGATCTAATCACAAAGGACCTAAAGTTAAATAGATATATAGAACTAAAAAGTTTAGTCATTACGCTTACGCATGCTCTTTTAAAAAATATAGTCATCCTAAATTAGTTTGGGTTCATAAGAAATCATGAATAATTTGAAGCCAAAAATCAAGAAATATAGATCTAACCACAAAGGACATAAAGTTAAATAGATATCTAGAACAAACCTCTCGTTTCTTATAGGTATGTCTCTAAACAAGAGTTATAAGCAAAAGATAGTATCTTGATAATGGATGCTCAAGACATTTGACCAGAGTTCACTCGCTAAGATGAAGAATATATTATTTCAAAGATAATAATGAAGGAAAAATATTAGCATTAAAAATATTATAACAAATCAAATCTTTTAACTAAAGATATGCTTTTGGTAGATGGTTCAAAGCATAACTTAATAAGTATTAACAAACTTTGTGATAAGAGATATAATATTAAATTTAAATCTAATACTTATTAAATAAGAAAAAAAATCTATGATAGCTTTAAGAAATAATAATGTTTATATTGTTGATCTTTTGATCATGATAATTTTTGTGATGTAACTTATTTTTAATTTTAAATGATGATACATGGCTTTGGCATAAGAAACTAGGATATGCTAGTATGAAATTAATTTCACAAATTAAAACTAGAAAACTTTTAAGAGGAATGTATAAATTAAATTTGTTAAAAATAAATGTTTTGATGTGTGCCAACTAGGAAAATATATAAGGAGTAGCTTAAAACCCAAAAATCAAGTAAGTACATATGTTAGAAACCCTTAAATTTATGAGTTTTTGAGTCCTAAACTAATGTAACATTTTCTTGAGTTTTCTAGTTCCAATAGCAGTCGACTAAAGGTCTTATCTAAGATTTATTATTTTGATTAGGAGTCCAGGTCTCAATAGACTTAGGAGTGGAACTCTTGTTGAATCTCGGATTTTGATGATGAAACCAATTGATAAGTGTTTATATTTTAATCTATGTTTTGAGTGACGCAGGATGCTTCGATTAGGATGAGACAATTAAAGTAGGAAAAATCATGTTAGGTCGGAGGAAAACATATCAGAAGATTGGACGTCGGGCCGGAGGATCGGTCGACGTATCAACAGAAGGCTTCGGGCCAAGAAGAGTGGATATTGCGCCAAGGATATCGGAGTTGCAGAGTCAACTGGCCGATTGGGAAATAGGCCGCAAGAGAGGACGATGCGTCGAAGAATCGGACGAAGCGTCGAGGGACCAATGACATGCTGGACAACATAATTAATGCTTAGTATTAATTGTCTAGATCAAATGGTGTTTTTACATTTGCATGATTAACTATGATAGCAAGGCATAAAGCAAAATGAAGTCTCGGAGTCAAGGACGCGATTTTGTTGGGAGTTCAAGAGTTCGTCGGAAGTCCGGACATTCGTCGGAAGTTCTACCGAGAAGTCCAGGAGCTTACCAAAGAAGCTCGTCGGAACTCGCAAAGAAGATCGTCGTGAAGTCCAGGAGCTTGTCGAGAGTCCGCTGGAACATTACTGAGAGATCGTCGGAAGCTCGCCGAAAGATCGCCGGAAGCTCGTCGGAAGAAACTAAGACAAAGGGACTTGTTTAACGTAGCAAATGTCTTAGATTTCGTAGTTAGCACATAATTGGGTTTGGATTTGGGCCAACCCAATTAGGGGCCAGTTGGGCCCATGTAAGGACTATGTTGGGCCTAATGAGTGGCCCAAACAATGTCCCAAGAAGTGGCACCGTCGTGGCACAGTCTTCGAGACTATGTCAAGCGGTGGTACCGCCAGTCTGGGCGGTTGTACCGCCTAGTGCACTATTAGTGTCAGATTGACACTGGCGGTGGTACCGCCCAATGCAGGCGGTGGTATTGCCCACACCTAGGAAACCCGGGGTGAGATGTTTTTAGGCTCCAAGTTTGAATCAACTTGAAGCCTATAAATACCCCTCTCATCCCTAGTTAACTCACACAAGTATTGAGAGTAAAACAGGAAAGAAACACTGCTACAATCTTGTGTGAGCTCCTCTCAAAGTTCTAAGTGTTAGAATAGTTTGAGAGAGGAGAAAGTGGGGGTGTAAGGGTTATCTCCTAAACCCGGTAAAAGAAGAATCGAGTTGTAAAAGGTGGTTGGTCTTTGCCTATTGAAGGAAGACTAATAGTGGATGCCGATGGCCTTGACGGAAGAGGAATCGCCAAGTGGATGTAGGTCACGACGACCGAACCACTATAAAATCTGGTTTGCATTTCTATTTCTGTAAATTACATTAACTGCAAACTACCTTCAATACTCTCTTACTTCGCTTTCAAAGTTAAGCATTTCTGAGTTCGATTTTCAACGTACGAAAATATTTTCAGAACCGATGTAATTTTACCGCTGCACTAATTCACCCCCCCTCTTAGTGCTGAATCTTGATCCTAACAACTCTATTAATAGGGATATATTTACTTCTTTTCTTCATAAAGAAAATAACATTTTAGCCTTTAACAAATCCTAAGAGGTCGATCCCTTCAAATTGATATTATCCCTTTCTTCCTCTTCTTCTTTTATGATAAAATCTTAGGGGTCTTACTATCTGGTATCAAAGCAGCGATCCTTGATGTTCCTACTGTAACTCCCCACATCCCATCTCTCACTGTAGTGCCCTTGGTCAAGCCCTTCTCTTCCCTCTATTCGTAGTCGCCATTGTATTTCCCCCGCAACTCATCGTAGTTTCCTCTGCTCTCGCTACAGACACTGTCGCATAGAGGGCTAGGGTTTTCGTAGGGACCTTTAGCACTCCCACAACCTCTCAATGATTGTAGCGAGCCCTCAGCGATGTTGCTCATGGTTGCACTACCATCGCTGCCTCCTAGCTCTTAGTAGTAGTGATGTCTCTATATAGTGACCGTAGCAAGCATCGCTGGCTCCCAGCCCTCAACAACAATAATCCCTCCACACAAAGATCACACTAGGCATTGCTACCTCCCAGCCCTCGGTAGTAGCGACCCTCCATGCAACAACTGCTATGACCACCACCTTTGCCCCCTCTACTATAATCTCTCTCCTCAGCCACACCTCCGCTAGAGATGGCGTTGCCAGTGTCTCCTTTTAGTAGCACACATTCTAGCCCGCTAATCTATAGTTCCCAACCTCTTGGTGCTTCGGTGCTAACTAGTTGTGTGATCGCTGTGACTTCCCAATCAAGCCATTCTCTTCCCTCCCTTCGTTGCCATCATGGCATTTGCCCCATGACTCATCATGGTCTCCTCTGCTCTCGCTACAAACACAATCGCACAAAGGGCTAGGGTTTCTATAGGGACCCTCGGTGCTCCCACAACCTCCCAGCAACCACAGCAAGCCCTTGGCGATGCTACTCCTAGCCGCACTAACCATTCTTTACTCCCAGCTCTCAGCAGTAGCGATCCCTCCACGCAACAACAGTAGTGAGCATCACTGCCTCCTAGCCCTTGGCAACAGCGACCCTCCATGCAGTGACTACAGCGAGCCATCAATGGCGTTGCTCCCAGCCACACCACCATTGTTGCCTCCCAACCTCTCGACGTCCAGGGCTTCATCGGCATCCTCGCAACCGCCCTTCATGCCCACAACGTTGCCACCGATCGATGTCACAGTTGATGCCCTTGACCCGACACCAAAAATAAGAGTTGAGAATTACAGATCTGCAGTCCTATATAATGGCTACTGACAATTCAATGAAAGCTCAACTAGAAGCCTTAGAATCTAGAATTGAGAACTGGTTGTAGAAACCCTTTACGATTTCAAAAGGAGCCTATTGGAGAACTTCAACAAGTTTCAATAAGATGAAAGCTCAAGTCTGGCATTGAACTAATCTGGAGACATAGGAAAAAGGCACTAGGAACATGACACAAGCTACCCACACATAAAGGTAAAATTTCTAAGATGGGAAGATGGGGACCCGACCAGTTGGATATCTAGGGCAATTTTTTTTTATTTTCATAGAACTCCAGAAAAATCCAATATGGAAATAGCTTCAATCCAAATTAGATGGAGATGCAATCTAATAGTATGATTAGTTCAAAACTTGTCATGGGATTCCCTCGTAGGAGTAATTTAATAGAGGACTTCTTGTTTGCTTTGGATTATCTGAATACGAGAATGTTAATAGGTAGCTCATTAAAATTCGTCAGACTTCTATAGTGCTAGAGTATCAGAGCAGATTAAAATGATTATCAAATCAAGCCAGAGATTAGTCCAAACAGTAATTGGTGGGTACATTTATCAAAGGACTTAATCCAGATATCTAATGTGAAGTCAAGACTGTTAGGATCAAGAGCACTAAGAGGGGGGGGGGGTGAATTAGTGCAGCAGAAAACTTTCG
>LVTN01000139.1:0-118406 GCA_001649415.1 Musa itinerans
GGTTCTTGTTGTTGGGTTTCTTAGTTGAGTTAGTTTCTTTTCTATTCCTTCTGCAGTGATTTCCATTTCCATTCTCTTCCTTCCGATTTCCATTTCCATTCTCTTCCTTCCGTAGTGGTTTCAATTCTATTCCGCAGTAGTAACTCAGCTACTCGTAAAGGAATGTTGTTAGGTGAATTCTCAATGTTGTTAGGTGAATTCTCGTTGTTAGGTTCATTCTCGTTGTTAGGTTAATTCTCTCTCAATGTTGTTAGGTTAATTCTCAATGTTGTTAGGTTAATTCTCATATATCAAGTTCTTTGTTTTCTCAATAAGAAATTCGAGCTAAAATAGAGATCAAAAGGCATTTAACCCGCAAGAATTCCACCGGCCAGTACTTATAATTTCTCGGGATTTCATCAGTTCTAAGTACAACGACACCACTTCTTTTCTTTTTTTCGGCTACGCTTTTCTCTTTCTTTTTTGCTACGCTTTTCTCTGTCTTTTTGATACGCTCACTGCTCTTTCTCAACTTTTGATATTGGCTACAATGGGCATCGACTCTTTAACGGGAGGGATAGAATAGAGCTAGGGCTAACCAGACTTAAACAACTAACTACCAGTCTTACCTCAGTGCCAATCAGACTTAAACCCGAATGACACCGGGTAGACCCCTTATTCTAAGTTCTGAAATAAGTACAACTAATCATTCCACCGGGGAGTCGCAAGTAATTAAGTTCTAGGAAGCAGGAATGAAACTCGGGTGTCTAAGAATTCCATCACTGCCAATGAAACTATGTAGTTAAAGAATTGACCCCAGCAGTCACAGGTCAAGCAACGGGGGCACTCCAACCAGAATCAAACTAGCAACTAGCAGTCCCAAAACGAGAAACTGCTCCCCAACTAGATAGACTAAGAATTGACCTCAGTTAGGAATTACAGAATTGAATGTCCCGTGAACCAAGCAAGAATTGAACCACTACTATGGAGAATGAAACTGGCATTAAAGAATGAAACACAGAAGGAGGAATTGAGTTCGGGTCGAGGGTGTTTGACTTGAAGTTTCATCACTTGTTTCATCTTATAAAGAAGCAGGGAGGTCTACCATTAATTAGAAGGTCAGAGGCAAGATCCGAGGAGAGATTCTCCATAGTACTAAGATCTGAATGGAACAGGTAAGGGCGAGAATGAAACCCCTTGCGGTATCTGTGTTTCATGATCAACTGCTGAAGTTCGGTTAAAAGCAGCAATCGGTTCAGTTATTTAAGAATGCCCAAGTAAGCTGTTAAAGCGGATCCACCTATTCCTATTGATCCAAGTGTGGTTGAATACTGAGTTTTTCCTATTGGGGGTGCGAAAGAGCAAGTGCTGTGTGAACCTGTTTTTGAGTCCAGTGCCCTTAATTACTGCTAGCGTATCCAGTATCAGAATTCGAATGGAACAAGCAGCTTTCTCATCTCCCTCTCAATCCGGTGTTACAAGAGAAGCAAGAGAAGTATTTGTTGCAAGAGCAGAGGAGCCTAAGCCTAAAGTAGGAAAGTTCTAATTTCAATCAGTAGCCAGAGATAGAGGCGGGAAGGAAATCAATAAATCAAGAAATACAGTAAAGTGTGAGTTGAAAGAGGAGAGGTTGTCCGGAGTTGCTTGCTTAGCAGTTGCTTGGCCAATTAATATATATTAATTGAGTTCTTTGCTTAAGGGCTCCTGCCGCTTTGAACTCGCTACCGCTGAAAACAGGACTTGTAATAACTGTGCATACCTATTATTGCTGCTACCGCTGAAAACATAGATTGTAATAACTTTGTTATGACTATTACTTACTGCCGCGTAACGTTAGTAGTTACTTGCCCGTCTTGCGCCTAAGCTCCCTGCCGCATCACATTAGTAGTTACTTGGCGGTCATTAGTAGTGACTTGGTCGTTAGTAGTGACTTGCCTGTCAAACGAGTCCACAAATCATTCCACTCTAACTCGACCTGGACTTTTAGTAATTTCAATTCTCTTTTACCTCTTGCTCATCTACTTCTTGCCAATCAATACTTCCTTTCCTGGCTCTGCTCTACCTATTACTGCTGGCTCTTCACCAATGACATTCGGCTCTCTTCTCTTCTTGCCCCGAAGCCCATCCCGAGTTGAACTAACTCAGGTATCTGCTCTAACAGCTGCATTTGACCCTGGTCCTAATCTCGAGCGGCAGGAGCGGTGCTTGTTGTGTGCAAGCTTCAGTTTATAGGAGAGTCTCTTTTGGTAGTGGAATCCCCGGTGCCAGTTCTAAGAAGCAGTTAAGTAAAAGTAAGCAGCGAGATCAGTTCTTTACCTTAGTTGTCTACTTGTCCTAATAAAAGAAAGATGAAGTTAGTGGGACAGGAGCATAAATAAAGGATAGTTCCTTTGTTCGCCACTCGCACATTCCTTCCCTTCCGCTAAGAGGAAACAAATACTTCTTTCGCCACTGCTGGAAACCCACTATGCACTTAAAAGCACGAAAACAAGTAAGCTTCTGTGAGTTATGCTTCTCATACCTATTGCTCCTATAGCTCATTGGCAGCCGTAGCTACTGCTGCAACCCCCTCGTAGTAGTTGTTACTCTCTCCCCTCATAGTAGTTTATACTTGTGTTCTTGGCCCTTATTACCTCTCTGTACTGCACCAACCCACCTCTCTATACTGCACCTACAATAAGATTCAACTCGGAAAGAGGGAGCAAGTGAGTAAGCTAAAGCAGAAAACAAGAGCAAGATCTGGATTGGGATCTCAAGCAGTTTCATCAGTATTAGTTTACATAGGGGAGGTGGGCTAGAAAGAGTATAGGTCTTAACCCCGAGTGGAATCTGTATTAGTGGGCTACGAGCCGGAACTTATAGTACTTGGCTCCAGTTTAATCTATCTGCATAGTTGCAAGAGGTAAAAGAGCATATAAGTTGAAGTCTTGTTCAATGGAATTTCACTCAGTCTTGTTGCGCAGAGGAAAACAGTCAATTAATCAATCTCTCTTATCCTTTAGTGGAACAGGCCAAGTGAACCTTAGCAACTACATAGGCGTGCTGATGAACTCGCTACCACTACACTCTTTTAGTCGAAAAACAGCTCTTCTTTTCTCTCTTTTGTTGCACAAAACTGCTTTTTTGATTCTCTCTTTTTTCTATGATGTTTGTGCCGGTGTGGTTGAGTCGCCCGATGCTATGAATGAGCTATAATAGCCCGGGTCGCCCGTTGTTTCGCCAATGGGTGGTGGAATGCGCTTAACCACTTGAAGAACGAGTTTCCCTACACTGCTCTACTGTTGCTCCCGTGCCTTCGTCTGCGATCGATGCACTACTGATCTCACATTGACATTAAGTAAACAACGATATGTTTCTCACTTCACGATGGATCAAGTTGCTCCGGTGTTTAGTAGGGGTTTCCTCTGTTTCCTCTAAGTATGAGTGGAAGAATCAGCTATTCCAGTTTCCGTTTTCAAGTAAGGATCCCAATCAGTGTTTATTATCATATGAATGTTCAGAATTGAGTTCAATATCACTAGGTTTTCAAGAGGGCGAAGGCGTGTATGCCAGGTTAGAGTCAAGATATATGTTTGATATAATAAGTCATAATGCAAGTAATAGTTCGGTGCTATAGTTAATAGTTGGGTGCTATAGTTTCTAGTTGAGTTCACTGATGCATCAACTCATTCTTCTAAATAGTAGTCAAGCCTCGCTACCCTAATTCTACTCTGTGGATTGGTACTTTGAGTCTTTCTTTTGTCAATTCCGTTCTTGTCAACAGTGATTCGATCTTAACTAGTACTGGTTCAATTCTTTCCATTCCGTAGTCATTGCATTCTTTCTAGTGGTTAGCATACATAGTTTTAGAGACAGTAAAGTAAGGCTTAGTTCTATTGTTAGGTAGTGAGACTGTTCTACATGAGTTGTTGGCTTAACTAACACATAGGGATTTCATTAAGAAGTATCAAAATGTAAGTTATGAGCAGCATACTTAGACCGGGACCGGGAGTGGCGGTAAGTCTTTCTTCTTTATCTTATTTGATTCTTCCGAGTGGTCTTATTTCTCCAAGTTGAGAGTTCCTTTATTTCTTTTCTTCTATTGATTCCTGTAGCTAGTAGTTATATCCTTATAGGTAGTAGTGAAGGTATTTGAAGTAGTGGAGTAGTGTCACAGGTTGAAACCAAAGTTCAGTAAGATTGATCTCTCATATCGTGTATAGAATAGAAGCCCGAAGATACATACCTTAACTCTCAAGTAAGACTGAATGCAAGGAAGGGATCAAGTAAGACTGAATGCAAGGAAGGGATGGAAGTAAGCATCAGAAGGCTCATGGGTAGGGTCACGAGTAAGGATCAAATGTCGTAGGAAAAGAAAGTTAAGTAAAGTTCAGCTGCCCTTTTATTGTAAGTTCCCTTCTAGTAAGCCCTTAAAGTGAAATGAGTTAGGGATGCTAATATTTAAGTAAGAGTCTGGTAAGCAGTGCCGAAGTCACCAACCCAACCACTTTGCGTCTATAGTAGGACTCCGGGCCAAGCAGACAAGACACGGATAGACAAGCAACGGCGCAAGCCGCTGCGCGGCAGCAACAGCATAGACAGGGTATAGCCAGTTAGAAACAAGTCCTTTGTTCGTGTGTCGCGTCAGTGAGCCCGTTGCGCGGCATACTATCTGTTTTCACCAAACCGAGCATCTGTAAGGGAGTTAAGATAAGGTATTGCATGAAACAACCTCTCAATGCACCCGTTCCTAGGGATTCTAGCTTATCAGCAATAAAACCATCTACATCTAATGCACCCTTTCCGGTATAAGTTATGACAATTCCTGTGTTTCTCATCTTATTCATAGCTAAAGTGAGCTTACATGTGAGGAAAGGGAGTTTGCTGACTCAATCTATTCGGAGTAGTTGGTTCTCTCTTTCGAAACTCTTATAATAGGATAATCTAGAATATAGTAGGGGAAAATAGGGAACAATTACATTCAAAAAGCTCACTGCCGCTATTAATTAGGACTCGCACATAACTTCATTAGAACATGTTTCTTACGAGAAATACAGCTGTTTTTAGTAGTTCCTTGGCGAGTCATAGTCAGTGGTGCCTGTACCTGTGCTCTGAACCAACCTCCCAGTGCTCCCTTACTGAAATTATGAAATCCAATCCAAAGCAAAGGAAACAACTACCATCAACCCGGTACGTGCTGTTTTCGAGTTATGAGTAAGTCCTGAAACCGTGAGCACAACATCTGATCTGGGCTACTTCCCACTTGCAGAGAAGAAGACAGATTCCACTCTCACAGCAGCTGACTTGAGAATAGAAGTTAGCAGAGATGAGCCAGTCAAATAAGAGCACCCACTTCACTGGGGAGGCAAGATAAGAGAGATATTCTTTTTTTGAAGGAAGTAACGAGCTGCTTGATTACATTCCTTTGCAACGATATAGGCGGGTGAGAAAGAAGAACTGTTTGACTTGACTCTGAAACCACCTCTCCTGGATTTGGGTAGTTATAGGGATGGATCTGGCTGACCATAATACATAATAGGTGAGGAAGAAAGAGCTTTGTTTAATTTCATTTCATTTGTTTACATAGGTATCGGAGCAAGAGAAGGATCCGGTTGCGAGTATGGAAGAAGTAGTTGCCAGAGAAGAATAGGGCGGAATTGTTGACATAGGTCTAGGAGCCAAGCCAGAGTGAAAAGAGCCTCATTCAGTTATAGCAGAGGGAATAATTCCACAACCAGGCAGATGGGACTAAAACATGACTTGGTAACAACAGGGTATAACATATTAACAGAGTTCCCGCTCATTGCGTCTTTTTGACTGTTCAACTTACTCTCTTACTTAAGTCCAGGAAAGGTTTTACTTGTTTTGGTTAACCTGGGAAAGGTTTACTTGTGTTGGTTAACCTTATTCTACTTCTATCATACCTAGGGTAGGCTGGGGAATTTGCCAGCGGAGTGTATTCTTGATTTCTTTCTTTCCTTGTTCTGAAGCGGGAAGGAGAGTAACTTAAAGTATAGTTCAATTCCCAGTTTCATCAGAGGTGAAGCACCCGAACTTAAGTACTGGAGTAAACTAGAAGGGAGTTGTTGCCTTTCCTGCGAGTAGTGAGCGAGTGCAATTCCTGAGTTCACCCGTCTTTGTGGCGTCAGTGAGTTTTAATTAGAATCAACCCAGGGTATACAGTTTCAAGATAGATTGGATGCTTGAGCGGAGTCTCTTTCTTTTCTTGTTTCATCCCGAGTTGAATAAGACTTACTCGCTCGCAAGGAACCTAGACTTTACAAGCAAAAGAAATAAGTCAATCGCTGCTACCCTGCTGTCAAGAAGTCAAGGCTAAAGTCAAGTATCTCGTTTAGTTTCGATTCATTTCAAACAAGCAAGATGAAATGGTATCTCTCCTGTCTAAGGAGTTAGAAATGAAGTCTGGCCCTCGCTGATAAAAAGATGAAATTCATTCTTAGGACATTCCCTGTTTTGAAACCTTAAGTTTATGCAAGAGAAGTGTGTCGGTTAGTAATTAAGTGCCAAAGTAAGCAGATAGAGTTGGATCAGTTGCCCCTTACTCACGATAAACAAAAGTAATGACTTGTTGGAGGCTTTGAAGCGGGGAGTGGAGAATGACCTGCCCCTGTTCTTGTTGTTGTTGAATCCAAAGAACCACTTTCATTCTATCTTATTCTATCTTATAATATAGGAGAACTGATGAAACAGCTTATGAGGAATTAACAAGTAAAGCCTCACTGCTTCCCTTTTGAGAACGGCAACACCTCTTTCTTCCTCACCTGTAGACTAAACTATCACTCTGCTGCTTACTTTAGAACAGGAACTGGGGCAGCTCTCTCTCCTCTTATCCTAGCAAAGATCTTATTTCTCCCCAACTCGGTATTCTAGAACTGATTCAACAAGGGGCCAAGCTACTGGTAAACCAAGCAGAATAGTCTCTATCCGGAGTAGTAGGAATTACTTTCATTCTTCCTTTCGAGTGTTCTTCTTAGTAGTCAAAGTTTCATTGTTATACTTCTCAGAGTTAGTATCGAGTCCTGTGGAATGGAAGTATCCGATCCCGTGCCCTTAATTACAGCAACTCTAAGTAGAAAAGCATGTCTGAGCTCCTCCATTGCTCCTACAAGTCGACCAAGCTCGGTAGAGGGGAGAGATGAGTTCAAAGAGCATGAAGTTGAAGGTCACTGTGCTTGGAAACAATGGGTTTGGTGATTGGTCTTGTTTTGGGCAGACGTACTTACTTGCTTTGATGCGAGGTGTACTAATGAGGGTGTAGTTAGCAGACACGCAGCTTGAAACAATAAGTATTAGTTGCTTACGTAGCATAGAATACCGGTTGACTCTCGTCTTTGAGTCCAGTGTAAGGGAAGGGCAGACTCAGGTATTCCACCCAACAGCTCTAATAAGGAATTAGCCACACTAGTGCATTTTAGTTAAAGTAAAATGAGTTACTATATTCTATATGCTTATTTTAGTTACACCTGGATGAAACTCCTCTCTGCTCCCTAGTAGTCTAGCTCCTTAAAGTAGTGGTGGAGATATAGGTTATAAAGTACAGGCGAGGAAGCGAGGAAAGTCAACTATACTAAATAATTAGCTGTGCTTGCTAAGTCTCGTAGATCCGGATCCTTAGCTGGTGGTATTGTTTCCTTTCCCAAGTGCTGTGTTCGGGAACTCAAAGTAATGAACTACCCGGTACCGGTAAACTCTACCTGTGTGTTTTTAAGTCACAAACCTACCTAGGGTCGCCTCTCTTTCCTCTGTAAACTCGGGATTACTTGATCACTGCCTCTAGATACGATTCAACTCGGGGCCAACCAGTACTTAAGTTCAGGCGTGCTCTAAAGTTGGAAAGGAGGAATTGAACACCTCGGTAATAGAATGAAACTCAAGCTAGGTATTCTATAAAGAAGTAACCAAAAAGCTTGTATCTAAGGGCTAGCATACAAGTCAAAACAACTATGAGGGGTGCTGGTCTTCAATTACTAATACTAAGCATAGCATAAGGGAGCGTAGAATTCAGCTTTGGCACTAGTAGAACTCAGCTTTGGCACTAATCATAAGGGAAGCGGGGGAGGTCTGAGTCAATTGATAAAAAAGAGAGATTAGTTTGGCTCTGATCTATACTTGGACTATACTAAATTCATTATGGAATCTTTCCTATAGGATTACATTTCGGATTCAACTCACCAACAACTTATAAATACTCGGCTCTGGCAACTCGGTATTCGAATTAGATACAAGGGAGCAGTCTTCCACTCTTAGATACAAGGGCCCTTCTAGTCAGTTTTCTTCCACTCTTCCTCGATACTCTTCCTTTCCTACGAGCACATACAGTAATGGGTGAGTGACGGATTCTATTACACCCACTCGGCTAACTGTGGATACTTGGTTTGTTAAGAGCACTGGGAGGGCTATAGGAATAGGGATCACTAACAAGCAGCCTTAATAAGTCCGGGTTGGACTAGTTGACTTACTTTACTTACCGGGCATAAAAGAAAGGCTAATAAGGGACTTGGTCATTGAGAGGTCGGCAAGGTCAGAAAAGAGGCGAGGCTATAGATTCAATTGCAAAGGGAGAGTCAACATCAGTTCCAGTGAGAAAGTTAGGAAAGGGAAGTTTACTGGTCATATAGAACAAGTAGTAGAGATGAGGTTCATGCACCCCGTTCACTTTAGCGCCTAAGTCGGCTTGTCTAGTAGTTACTTGTCGGGTAATACACCGAGCTCTGTATTTGAAGATATAAGTAAAGTCACCAAACCCTTGCTTGGCGGTTATCCATTGCATCTAACTCTGGCTCTAATGATTATGCTTGAGTGTAATTCGCCTTAGTAGTGGTTTCATTCAGTATCAATTGGGTAAGATCTAGCGCATCTAAAGATTCGAATAATGGGATTGGTTTACAAAAGAAAGGAAAAGGGACAGGGTTGGCAAGGTATATCCTAAACACAGTGACTTTAGAGGAGAGGTGGGCTACCAAGGAAAAGAGGTCGTCTTGGCTGTTGACAGAGTTATTGTTGCAAGAAAGAGAGTAGCCAGCAGCTTGTTTCACTCTTTGTGGACTGGACTCGTTTTCATCAATCCCGGTAGTTGCGAGTTGATAGTTTGATTCAGTTACTTACCGGTATTTCATTCTATCTTATATTAACTCCGTTGCTGATCTACCAGTTGCTTCTGCTGAAGGTTGAGTTGCCATCTCTTGTTTCTTCCGATCTAGCATCTGATCTTTCCATGGTTGAAAACTTATTATTTAGGGCTTTGTAGCAGTTGCATCGAGGCATAACAGCATTGAGTGCAAAAGAGGGGAATTATTATTACTCTTGATACAGCTCCATCTTCTTTATGTTTCAGATCTGTTAACTGCTCCTAAGGAACAAACTTTACCTGCTCATAAGGAATCTGCTCCTGCTCTTGCTGTTCTAGTTGAATACCTTTAGTACTAGTTCTTGAACAGTGTAGAAGCAGAACTGATTAATTGCCCTTATTCTTATTCGAGGTTTAGTAGCCAGCAGCGGCGAATAAACAAGCTAGGGCGCAAAAGCTTATGTGAGTTTAGAGAACTCGGGCAAGAAAGGAGCACTCTAACTCTTCCTTTGGCAAGAAAGGAGCACTCTGATCTGACTCTGCCTTTAGGTTTAGAAGCAAAGCAGTTAGTTAGGTTCCGTTCCCCCCATAAGGCATAATAGAAAAAGCAATTGAGTAAGCAGAACAAGCAAGCGCAGCACAAACAAGAGGTAATAATGATGTACTTGAGTGTTGGGCTCAGCTGTAAATAATATGATTTTCTTGTGCCCACACTGCTTTTTCGAATGAAATAGATCGAGCCGGCGCCCAAAACCAAATAGTAAGCTTATGCACCAGGGCACCTCGAGACTCTAACATACAACAGTGAAATCCAAAGACTCTAACTAACATACAACAGTGAAATCCAATCATCCATCTTTCGTACCTAATATAGAACAAATTAACCTAACACTTATGATTATTACCCGGTGCACCCGCTTTTCAAGTGTACAACTCCGAACTCTAAACTAACATCATAGCTGGAAACCTTACAGTTTGAATAGAACATTGGATGTCGGCACAGTTGGAATAGAACATGGATGTCGACACCTCATACAATAAGACGTTGCTTGCTCCTGCTGCTTTTGAATCAAAGAGATGGAACACATCTGCTATAATAATAGTAGGTACAAAACACTAGAACTCAAGGCATTGCTTCAAAACTCTAAAGCAAAAGTGCTACTTAATTCCTAAACGCCACTCACTTGTTACTTTGTCTTTCGAACCCCAATACTGGAATTGACCTTAGCGCCCGAAACTCCCATAAGCTGCGTTTGTACTGAGGTAAAGTAGAAAGTATGGGCTTAGTTAATTAGTGCCTATCCTCTCCAAATGAATGAGTGCTATCCTGCCTATAGAAATAGACAATTTCTGAATGGAATGCTCATCTCCGTCGATTAAGTATCAAGTTCAAGTGGGCCAATGTCCGTCGACTGCTTACTTTGGCACTAATCCTTATTTCTCTTCTTATCAAGTATCTTCTTTTGCTTCTGTTCCTTACTCAATAAATACAGATCAACAATAAGCGTTAGCTCAAAGAGGTAGATCTAAAGCAAGGGTAGCAGCTAGATTCAATACTTTATTGGCTGGCAAGGGCGCAAGCCTTCTAGAGTCAAGCAAGTTAACGCCTCCTTTCGTCCTTCGGTGTTAGGGAGCTTTGCCCAACAACATTTAATAACATTTAAGAAGAATAATGTGCGCACTCTGAATACTTGTTTCTTTCTGCTATAGGGAGAGGGAGGGCTTGCTCTGCTCCTTAAGCTCTTTAACCTGGCTTAAACAACGGGAAAAGATTTAGTGAAAGCCAACATCGACCTTACTTCTTCAGCGCTAAATGAATGAGTTGGTGCAAGCGGAAAGGAAAGTGTAGTTCGCGAGCGTGATAAGTATCAAAAAGAGAAGCTTTCTCATAAGTGTTACCAACAGTTGAGTGAGACCACTACAAAGAGTAGAGGGCGTTCAAGCCTTAATAGAGGGCGCATTATCTAGTTGGACAGAAAGATAGACCTGAGATTAGAGTAAGGGCAGTGAACAAACAACGGAAACCTGTGCACTCAATTCTATTCTTAAGTCCGGGTTACTTAATTCTAGTAATTGCCAGCTATATTCATTTCTGCAATTATGTCTTTCGAGTTGAGATAAGTGATTCGCCATTCAAGGAGTTTGCCATGGCTTCAACGAGGCTCAGGTCTCTGTGTTGGGAGCAAAGAGCGGATCCCAGTTAATGGAGTGAGAGTTTCATCCCGCATGAACGAATGCCTACTATGCGCTCAAGGGAATCAAAAAGCACTGGTAAAGGATATTCTTTATTAACCTACTATCCTCTGCTTTATGCTCTTTATTCACCTACTCAAAGTCAAGATATTCCTACTACCCATTTATTCTAGCCCGCTTAGACCCAATGCCAATGTAAGAATTTAAGACTGTTTCTTTCTTCTAAGGAGTATTATACGGTATTCTAGTAGGTTAGAAACCGGCAAAGACAAAGAGAGGGCTAAGTATATACTAATGCTACCCGGCTGTAAGTAAACGGATGAAACTACTTAACTTAGTTCAATTATGATCGGTCTTCCACTCTAACTCGAGCGGGAGCAGTTGAAGTTTCAAGATCCGAAGCCTTATCAAAGGGTGTTGGCTTATTTCATTCTTGGACTTTCCCCCGGGTAACTATATCCTATTCAACTAGCAATCAGTACTTATAAGTTCAGGCATATAATAATGAAGCGCTAAGCACTGAATACGAGTTGGAGGCAAGGTCCACTTCCCGCGCGCAACTCTAAATCAGGTCTTCCTTCAAGCCAACTAAGATCGAATTCAAATAAGGGCCTAGACTCAAAGCCAGTACTTTACTCAGCGCCTACCTCCACTCTTGCCAGCCCAGTACTTGACTTCTTTCTTGCCAACTCTGTACCCTGCACCCTCACATAGATGACTTGGATCACTTAGTGCTTAAAAGCCTGTGATAGAATCTTCCCTTACACCAACACTAGACTTTAGATCAGTAGTAGTTTACAAGGCGCTAGGGAGTTCTTTCGCACCCAAAGAGAGAGACGAGATTGATTCCTGACTTATTGCTTCCTTGCCCAACCAGTAGAGTAGCCCAGAGGTAGATTAGAGCCCAGTTCCGTTGCCAGAGGTAGAAGAGATTCAATTGTTTGTCACCTGTTTTCAGCGGCAGCAATAGTTGCAAGTCCTGTATTTGAGTAAAGTGTTCGCGCCAACTTGATCCTTCCGTGCAATAGTTACGATGTAGGATTCCTTAGACTGTGCCAAGTAGACTGTGCCGAGGAAGGCCTCTTTCTCAAAGAAAAACAAATATTTATTGCCTCATTTTTGTAATTAACTTACTTGCCTTAGAAGCATATCCCCGGTTTCATTCTTATATATACTACTCAGCTGCTTTCTCATCTACCGCGCCTCTGGCTCTAAGGATCAAACTGAAAAGACCTTAAGTAAACACCATTCTACATCTCATCTTTCTTACCTTGAGGAGTCCTGTGCCCTTCATTAATGGGTGTCCGAGGAAGAATCAAGTGTGGGCTTCGAAGCCATAAGGGAATGAGTGGGCTTAGAGTATCTAAATTATTAGTAAGGGTCTTGCTTCTTTATCAGATTATTTTACCCGGAGACTATCCTTTCTGTGCCAGTAGTTGCCCAGTCTCTGGTTTCTCTTAAGAATGCAACAAGTAATAAGGTAGTTTACAGTGAGCATAAAACTCACCTTGAAACATTGCCTAGAAAGAATATATATACTTAGCTACCTTAGCGACTCCCTTAAGCATACAAGCAGTGAGTTTTACCTAAACAAGCAAGTGATAGAGAACAGCGCAAACAAGTAGTTAAGAATTGACCCCCAAAAGTCCCTGTAAGAATGGAGTATAAGTATCAAAGCTAGCTCCAGCTTTAAGTCTTGTTCGGGCAGATGGCAGATGAGAGTAAAGACATGGGTTGGGTGCTTGAGAAGGCAAGGCAATGAAATCAGTATCATCCACTATTCAGAAATATACCTATTCAACCGTTTCCGATCTTGGAGTTGAATCTCCCCTAGTTGAAAGCTTAATAGTAAGGCTCGGAGTAAGAGCAAGAGATGAGCCGGATGAGCCGAATTAAGTTAGCAGAGAAGAGCAAGAAGTAGAGGAGCCTACGACGAGCACAGGACTCGGTCAAAGGGTTATTTATTACTACATTACTTCCCGAACTCCGGTAGTCAAGATCCATCTGAGGCTTCTGGTTATGCTCTATGGCTTGCTTCCTCGCCTGTAGACTCAACTCTCTCTAACACCCAGCTACCCAGCACCCAGTAACCCTTTCAACTCTACCTGAAATGAATTCTTCTATATTCTATTCTATTATAAGAGACTATCTGATTGCCCAAAGAAGTAAGCTTACGTGAAGGGTGTGAGTGTTGGCATAGATAGAAGCCCAGTATTTCTATAAATAAGTAGAAAGTAGTAGTATAATAAAGTAGTGGTATAAGACATAAGACCTTTGTGTTGGGGCAGTTTTCCCTTCTTTTGCTTATTGAATAGAGCTATAGGTAGATGATCAAGAGTTAGATGAGCATTAAGTTGAAGGTCGAGGAATGTATCTAGTTGATCCTATACTAATACTAAGCTTTTAGACCTCTTTAACTCCTAGCTCTGGTATTCTTACTTTTGAGTGGAAGTATAAAGATAGGTTGGTACTTACTTGGCCCGGAGAGTTCTTGTGGAATAAGAAAGTACAGGCTTTGAAGCGGTAAGTTAATCACCAGTTCCAGTAGTCTGCAGCAAGCGAGGGATTAGATGCTGGTAAGGAAGCATAAGCACTGGAAGTCGTTTTTTGATAGCAAAGAAATTCTTAAGTTGCACCAACTCCCCTTAGTACAGAGTCTAGCTACGATGCTTCTGCAAAAACGAATATGTTAGTTGCTGTTATTAATAAGTCCAGTTAGTGCGGAGGCAATTGACAAGCGGCCATTGACATTACCCTCATGGCTTAACACTAGCACTTTCTCCTATCCTACGGCTACTTAGCTCCTCTCCTTACTTTCTACTTAATCATGTAGTGCGTTTCTTTCTATCATACAGAGCAAATTCCACTGTTTATTCTGTTGCAAGGGGTAACTCACCGCCAAGCCAACACCGACAGATTCAACTCGCACTAGGGTGGGTTTGCAAAGGAAGGGGAATCCTAAAGTCAATTCATGAGTTTCTACACCTGCATTAGTTGTGGAATACCGAGTTGGAGCCTTATTAATTCACTCTTTTCTTAATTCTATCAATTCTTAATTCACTCTACGGCTCATCTCTTTTCACTCAGGGAAGATCTTCCTCATTAGGGTTGTAGTGCTCCTTCTCATTCTTCTGTTTCGGGACTTCAAGTTAGGTATTCTTGGTAACTAACCACACCTATATTATTATTCTATTAGATTATATGAATTGTACTGGGTAAAGTACTAGATACTGGTTGTACCCTGTAAGTCTCAGTTCGCGCAACTGGAGAAAATTAAGGACTTGCTAAATTCATTATTATCTTATTAAAGTGAGATCTGTTAGAGTAGAATCCCGGTCGCCAACAAGCACTTCAGGAACTATTACTATACTTATCAGAATGACACTAAAGCATTGGTAACTTAACCCACCTAGCACTCTGGCCTTTAAGAACCTGACCAAACAAGTACATCAATTAGTAACATTGGAACAAGCTGCGTAGTGAGTAGACAAAGGCAAAGAGGGGCAATCCATAGTTCTTCAAGAAGTAAGTCAAGTTCTCGGTCTAGACTGACACTAGCCCCACTGCTCGAAAGATCCAAGTGTAATATTTCTCATTGCTTATAACAAGTAAACCTTTCCTAGACGCCCAGCCACTACTACCAACTACTAAAAAGGCACAGACCCAAGCAACTGATACAAATGCCCGTAGTGAGAAGTTGACCTTAGCAACAACAAAAGATGCTCTTGCTCTTATAGATGCAACAGGGCTACTACTTGGACTACAACTATTAAACAGGGCTACTACTTGGACAACAACTATAAGAAGGGTGGATAACTGAATCTACCTCTGGCTAACTTGCTTGAATTCTTCCTTTTGAGAAAGAAAGTCAAATTCGTAGAAAACTCAATTCTTCGAATGGATTGCTTCTGCTTCTATTGTTCCGTATCTGGGCTGGGTACAGCAATATTCTCTCTTGTTCCTTCTCCGGGTAAAGTAAGGTTCAGGTGACAAGTCCTGTGCCCTTAAGTAATTGGGCTTAGAAGCGGGAAGTTACCTTCCTTATAGTACTTAAGTGAAGAATTGAGCGGCAGCAACAACATAGATATGGTATAACCAGTTATTACCAAGTCCTAACTAATTCCACCCCACCCGCAGAATAAGAATCCTCCGATCCTCATAGGCCTACGTAACTTGAGACTGCAACACCAACACCTTACTTTAGAACTGGAACACCGCTAAGTCGAAAAGCAAACGTAGCTTTATCTGACAACTCCTATACATCTCCTCGGGCTACTTGGAACTATTATCTGAATGAGGCTTATCTAACAGGAATGAGGCTCTAATCTACTTACCTATGGCAAAAGCCTGCCCCGCCTACTTAAGTGAAGCTTTCTCGCAAACACCTCTTTCTGATGCACCCTTGGTCTTCATGGCGTCAGTAGCTCATATCCACTTCACCAAACATCTTATTGTCTCCCACTGTAGTAGCTGCTCGGCCCTAAACAAAATGGAATCCTATATAATAAAGATATATCATTCATTTAGTAGTGTATGGTAAAACCAGGAACAGTTCCATTGAGTTTTGAAGTTATTTGAATTTCTTTTATTTTATTCCACTCAACAAGAACAATAACATCTGGATCTGCCCTTTACTATGAATTGGGAAAGTTCACTATCAACTGGGGGGGCGAGCCTCTCTCTCCTCTGTAAACTCGTATGACTCTCACGAACAAAGGACTCGTTCATCAAAACACGGGTTTTTTTATAGCATTGGCATTTCAGCTAATAGATCGATAAAATGGAATGATTATTTCACGAAACCCGGGATTTTGAATAGCAACGTCTACTTAGCCAGTACAACCGGTATGGGATTCTACTGATATCTTCTAATTTCATGAAAAAGAAAGAATTCACCTGGCCTTTCTTAGAAGTTGTAAACTCTATTTCCCTAGCTTAGGCGCAACACCTACAACTTCAACTAATTCGAATAAAGCAACTGATGGCTCTGGACCACTATCTGGACTACCGGGATCATCAAGACTAAGAACCAACCGGCGTGCTCTTGATCAACCATCTAGTTTGTATGGAACTAAATAATAGAGTTTACTTATGGAATTGCCAACCCTGATAGTGCTAGTAAAGTGCCTCTGGTGTTAAAGCAGGGTGACTTAAATAATCTCTCTTTCACCTTTCTACAAACAACTATCTACTTTCTTCGAACAGAAAGAAGCTTTTTCCCTGATATGATATTCTTTGATACCTAACTTAACCTTTTGTTGCTTCCTTACGCTCCCTGTCTATGAGATCTAGGTTAGGGTATGGCCAGTACTTATAATTCCAACCAACACCTATGGATAAGTCAAGAATACGAGTTACAGTTCCCTTAGTGGGCGGAGTTTAAACATAGGGTGAAACAAAGAATCTATCTCTGACTCACCAAGCAAGGGAACAACCAAGTAATATGTCATTGTTTATAGAATGGAGCCATCAGTCCTAAGGGTTTTTCTCGGTTCCTTAAATCTTTTACCTATCTTGCGCCAGTACTATCTCTTACCTCCCTTAACTCTTTCTACATTGTTAACTCTTGACTTCCTTAACACCTATTTCTTTCTTACTTCATTAACTCCCTTAACACCTATTTCTGTGTTTACTTAATTCTAGAACATCGGATTCTCTTTCTCTCTCTCTGGTCTACTTAACTCTCACGGATTCTTCTCAAGCCTCATATCCTGGAGATCCATATTCTGATCCTCATTTTCTAACAGTTGATGATCAAGATCTAGCTTGAACAGAAAGATACTGGTCGACAACACTCGCCTAACTTAATCATACACAATCTGTTGACGCGTATATAAGTGTTGGGCTTAGACCACTTAGCGCTACAGAAGGAACTGGAACTCCACTTTATGAACCAACAAGACAAACCAACAAACACAAACCACAGATGAAACTAGAACAGATGAGAATGAGAGTAATTCATTTAATATCTTCTTTCCCGCCTTACCTGCATTGCTAAGGCACTTAGGCTTTCAAAGTTCAGTAAGCAATAATATGTGTTCATGGCGGCATGGCCGCTTTCGAGTTATGAGCAGACAAGTAACCACTAGACAAGCAACGTAGTTCGATCTAAGGCACGAGAATAAGCAAGGGATATAGTTACAGAAACAGCAAATGAAAGGAAGTCAGCTGCTATCGGTTCTTCAAGTTCAGTGGAGAGAGGTGATTGATTGTCCAAGGTCGTGGAGAGAGAGGTCCTTCAGCTTCCGTTCTTGGTGTTAGTGCTTCTGCTTCAGTTCTTCGCTTTACCTTTATGAGTAGTGGTCCAAAGAATTGAGTTCTCCTCGATACTAAGGCAGTTTACAAGTTCCATCGTTTATATGCGGTTATATGAAAAAGAAAGATCCGGTTTGGCACAGGTCAAAGGTAGAGGTAAGCTTTACTTCTTGTTGAGGTCAATAAAAGG
This sequence comes from Musa itinerans, assembly GCA_001649415.1. Taxonomy (NCBI): domain Eukaryota; kingdom Viridiplantae; phylum Streptophyta; class Magnoliopsida; order Zingiberales; family Musaceae; genus Musa; species Musa itinerans. The sequence goes on from LVTN01000139.1 coordinate 17,685, forward strand.
GAGGCAGTGCTTAATAATAGGGCTGAAGGGCAACAGAACCCTCAATATATGGGTGTCAAATGAACTATTTCATCATGGGTGTCAAATGAACTATTTCATCACTTAAGTAGTTGGATGGGAAATACATCATGTCATACGCCTAATCGAGCTTATCATTGATTTTGTAGTATGGAAATTGTGGTATAAAGTCTCAGTAGTTCAATTGTCTAAAGGGAACTCACATAGTCTGTTAATACATTGCTTGTAGGCTTGGACTAACTACCAACTACTGAAAGGTAGAGTTAAGAGGCCCAGTGTTCGCACTTTTCCAATTGCTAAACTCAAAAGAGAAACCAATAAAAAACACAGGACTCGGGAAAATATGTAGTTACTTGTCGACTTTGCTCTACTTTTCTCCTATATTCAGAGATGTATTCTTCTTCTATCACTACATATAGAATACATAGCTCATTAACTTCATAATTAAGACATATTTCTGGAGTTCCTGACTATCTATGCCTTTGCGAGGAAAGTGAAACTAAAGCTTGTACCGCACCGGTATAGGAAAGTAAGCTATACTCTTAGGGGGCGAGTGGAATCTCTAGTGGAGCCAACTAGTCCTGTTGTCGGTTCAACAAGTATAGGTCCGGGGAAGAGAAGACAATAAGTCACTTTCGAGCCCCTTATTCGTTGTTCCCTTCTAGTAAGTTTCAGCAAGAGAAGCATCAGTTCTCAAGTAAGCAGTGCCTGAACTTATAAGTACTGGTTCGACTTGAATCTGTGTCATCTGCAAGCGATAAGGGAGTAGTTGACGGTAAGGGAAAGGGAGTTTTGAAAGAGGCGAAATCCAGTCCAGGTCAAGATGTTAGGCGTCAATTAACTAGAACATCACTTCTGGAGTTGGATAGCTTTTCCTACATTTAATGCCCCTAATCCTGCTTAGAATTATGCCTATAAAACAGGGCGAGTATTATAAGTTCTGGCACTTTGCTTAGAGGCCTATGACAACTCCAAAGCTGCCGATGGGATGTAATAGAATCAAATCAGTAACACTTCGTTCTCTTTCCCCCCAATCAAACAACTCAGAAGAAAACCCCCTATCAGTGCTATCTACTCTCCAATACAGAATGAATATAGAACAAGTAGTGCACAGTAGAATCCGTAGTGAAAACAGAAGCAAGAGCAGGAGTAGGAACAAGATCATCTCAAGTTTACAGATATTGGCTTAGAAGTGGGGCGGTAAGGACAGAAAGGTGAGCTTGCCCCCCAGTTGTGACTGTTGCTGATGGCTATCTGGCATTCTCTTATGCATAAGCACTCGCCCTTATGTCTGCGCTAATTGAGGAAGGAGTGCGCTGACCCTATGTAAAAGGAGCCTGATCCTTCCCTTCTATCGCTACTTAGGCACGTTATAGCCTTTATGCTCCTATGGATAGAGCTAAGCTACTGGGAATGCCATTACTTCCACGAAAGCTGGTATATTCAATGGGACTTCCTACTTCTACAGCTATTCCTAATTCTGGGACATATACATCGTTTCTGTATTCTTGTCAAATGGTTCCATTCTGTATTCTTTTATGACTCAATTCTTATGCTTGTCTGCTCATGGCAACATACCTAAAACATGCTATATTTGTTTCTTTCTCCACTTTAACAACAATTTCGATATCTCCCGTTAGCGCCGAGTAAACCAGACTTGGAATGTTCTTATAGCTACGTTGCTTGGCTGTCCGGAGTTTCTTATAATAAAGATGTAATTTCAAATAGCTCTTATAGTAAATGAAAGCCACTACACCCTAGGACACGAATCTTATCTTTCTGGTAGAGCTAAGGTATATAACGGAAGTAGACCTAGACCTCTGGAAAGTAACCTAACCTAACACTTGTGGAAGAGAGGCACCCCTAACCATTGAATAGAAGGCACTGCAAGCATTGAAGAGAGGCGCCCCGACCCGAACCCTTTCAAGTAGTTAAGTCATAATTTCACTCATTATACAAGTGTCACTATAACTATAGTCATTTAGTAATTGCCCCATGCGCTCTAAACTCTCACTCAAGTCATAATCTTAGAATGCAGTTGAAGAGTGGAAGTGAGTTTGAACCTCTAGGAAAGTAGGTATCTTATCCTACCGCTTGAGAAGATAGGTGGGCAAGAACTAATGAACTTAGCTTCAACTCAGGCAAGGGCAGAAAGAGAATTGAGCGGCCCTTGTTGAATCAGTTCTCTTATCTGTTCTTTTGAATGCCCCCGGTTATTATAAGTTCTGGCCCTTTATTATTGATTACCTGGAGAATCATAAGTTACAGGTGAGGAAACGGTTAGGTACAAAATATCCATACCGGGGGGTCTCGAGAAGAAAGAGAATCCGCAGTTCCACAAAAAGCAATGGCTTTCAAAGCAATAGAAGTTAGGTGAGATATGCTCTATTTGTTGACAAAGTATATACCATGTATGTAAGTTCGATTCTTTTGAATGAAATTCCTTTTAAGAAGTAAGGTTCGGAGATGCGCGCTAGAAAGAAGTATCAGATCAGGATCATCGGTGCAAGTTCAATTCTACTTTGTGACATCTTCCACTTCTGCAGCTCGGGATGAAACTAAGGATTCTACAAGAAACAACTACCCTCAACCTAGACCACTCCTGTGACTTGTGAAATTAGTCTTCATGGCGTCAGTCCGGACAAGTAAGTAGAAGAAAGGAGACTTTCTAAAGATCGAATTTATGGATATTGATTTCTTATACAGTGTGTGTATAGTTTCCTAGTTGAAATGACATTCAAAAAGCTCACTACCGCGTAACATTATATACAAGTTCACCAATATACCACTTAGGGCTTCCAAGAAATTATAAGTACTGGACTACTAAATTCAATAAGGACATAGGACCGTGTTAGAAGCAAGCTATTTAAAGCACTTGCATGCAAGACAAAGGCGTGGGCACTCTTACTCAACTCCTAAACCATAGCTAGAAGCTACCTCGCATCAAAGGCAGTTAACACATGGATTCTACTATTCCGGGTACAGCTCCCCTTACTCTATACTTTAGGACTAAACTCCACTTTCTTCACCGACAACACCTTTCTTTGCAACTTAGTCTTCTGCTTCTGAACCTTATCCAGAGTATCTTCTCTCAGTACCAAGACCTAAACTCAATAGCGATGTTTTCAATTCAAAAAGAACTAGCTAGCTCTTAAACTCCTCGATCTCATATCTTTATTTAACCTAGAAGACTTCCCTTCCCGGCTATAATCCTAACTATCCTTGTTCTCTCATTCTGCCATGGGTGCTTTTAAGACTATTGCTTGATATACCTTCTTTGATTACTTATTTGTATTCTTTCACTTTCGATCCTTAGGTCCAAACCTGACACTACTGCATGAGAGGCTTATTTGTAGGGGTGGGCGGGGCTCTTTACTTAATGAAATGATGATGTATGTAATCTTTGACTCTTATATGACTTGTTTTGAGTCTAACGCTACTGACTTTTGTTCTTTAAATGCGACCTATGGGCCTTGCTTTACTTCCCTTAAGTATGTATTGCACACCCTTGATTCTTCTATTGACTAGTTTTGGGTCTACAAATACTAAATTGAACCACTGAGAGCAAGATTGACTATATACCTGATAAGATAGAACTCCTGGGATATGATCTACTCACTATGGTTGGTACACGACTGCTTTGTATTCTCCGACTTATACGACTTTCATTCTTTTACTTACTAATGAGATTATGTAATCTCTCATCACCTAACTAGGCGTCGACTCATTAACTATAGTATTGGACTTACCTCTTTCAATCGAACTACTGAAGGAGTGTTAGGCGCCTAACACGCCAGTAATTATAAGTTCTGGCAGCACCTTCCTTCTCTTCTTTATTCTTATCTTATTACTTACTTCTTTTTATATAAATTCACTTTCAATACAGAACGAAAGCACTAGAAATATAGCATTAAAGCAAAGGAATATAAGTTCTCAAGTAAAGGATAGAGGCTAGTAGTAGAATCAAAAGAAAAAGCAAAAGTAATGTCAGTTTTGAGAGCTAGGGCAGCAAAGGACACGTATCAGTCCAGTCCCGGAGTGTCAGAGTGAAAGGGTCATTTCGGAATGGGTGTCTCGGGCTGAGATAGAGGATAAGAAGAATAAGAGAAAAGAAAGAAAGGAGCAAGAGCCGAGGATAAGAAGAATAAGAGAAAAAAAAAGAAAGGAGCAAGAGCCTTGGTTTCAGTAGCTCCAGTCTGCATTTGATGAATGGATTGTCTTAGCCCTATTCCTACTATGTATCTCAACACTTGAAACTGCCTCTACCTTATATAAATCTTCGTGTTGCTACTTACTTTACAGCTTATCAACCGCGACCTCTATTATTGATGACTAGGTTCGCCCCCCCGCCCTTAAGAATTGAGTGAAAGTATTGACAGGTCCAGGTCCCGCTCCAACAAGTAGTACCGCCTGTGTTTAGGGCGATAGGGTCTTTTCTCTGCTAATAGCAAATCAACCATTTAGGTACTCTATTGGAAGTTTCAATGATGGTGCTAAGCCAGCTGCCTGTTGAGATGCAAATGATGTTTCTTTTCTGTTCGAAAGGAAAGGAAAGGTGCGTTAACGCGAGCGAGTGTTTCAGTGAGTTGGGGCAATCAGATAGCTGTAAACCGGGGCTGGAAACGGGCATTTATACTAGTGGGGACAGTCAACCTATATTTCTTGTTTAAGGCCTGCAGACCGGATTGAGAGTCCTTTACGAGATACAACACTGCTGATGCTTTAGCCTCCACTTTCCCTTCTTCCTCTATTAGAGTAGAGCTAGTCCAGTTGCATCTCAAGTAGTAGTCCTGGTTAGAAACAAGTCCTGATTCTGCAAGTCCTAATTTCGCAAGTCCTGTTTTTGGTGTCGCGCTTTCTAGTAAGTTGCCGCTCATCTGTGCCCCGTTTGATGGGAAAAAGAGAATTGAATACCGAATTATTAGTTGGGGCAATAAAATGCATTTCTTACTAAAGGAATTCCGGTCTAAGAAAGGCCTTTTTGATGGGTAGGCCAGGGATACAATAGGAAGTGGGTAAGAAAGGACTGTAAAGGGCCAAGCAGAAGTGTGATAGTGAGTGTAAGATCAAAAAAGCACTTTGAAGCAGTGCACAAATTGACCGCTGACATTCATTGTCTCGGGGTCGAGTGTCCGACTACCTACGCTCTACACCCGCCTCAGTTTCCTATTTTCAAGTACAATTCTGGAATTCTTTTTTTCTTCTTATGCTAATGGGAGGGCCCTGATGGCATGAACCCGGGGATGCTAAAAGGCAACCGTGTTATTGAATAGAACACTCACTCTTAGTGGGCTAACCAAGGGCTAATTTCTTGTACAATGAAAAAGAGTTCCTTATTTATAGTTTTCTTCTGCCGTACTCAGCCACTTGTATGTGGGGAGCAGCTACATTCAGGCATTTCTTGGTTAATTCTATCTCGTAACTGACAAATCATCCTTTATTTCTTTTGGTGCGTTCCATGCTACCTTATGTTGCATTCTTTTCAATTGATGGGCGCGCTCTTCAAGATAGAGTTTTGGCGCGTTAAGCACATGCTACGATATAATCATAATAGAAATAGAAGGGTGGTTAGGATAAGAATAGAGGAGAAGAAGTACAATCATAATAGAAATAGAAGGTGTTCATGTAGAAAGAAATAAAGTGGAGTAAGGCTAATCTGCCATTCATTCCTCGCCTCGTTGCGGGGTAGATTCCCCAATTACTTAGGCAATTACTTCGACTTGGTGCATTGAGTTACATTCTGCAATTCTAGGAGTTTCTCTGACCGGGTATTTCTATAGGTTGATGGAGAATATATAAGAAGGAAACAACCTCTCCTTCTGTTGATACGTATGTGTATAGGTATTGGCTTATACTGAACCGTCGGGTGATGCCGATCCTTATGCTGATCCATATGTCTCTTTTGTTGATAATAAACATATGTCTCTTTTGTTGATAATAAAGAAAAAGAGGACTCGTTGGGGACTTATAAAGAAAGGGGACCTATCCTACCGACATGAGGAAGCGAAGCGCTGGGATCTCTCTATACACCATTTGCACTCAAACGACCCTCTATATACCTTTGGCGAATGTACTTATGCCCATCAGCCATTGCCTGTTGATACCAACTCATCAGGTGCTATCTTCCCTTGTGCCTTGGCAGGCTAGTAATAAGTTGCAGGATCCAAATCAAAGGGCTAAGAATAGAGTGTCTGGGGTAAGTTCGAACCAAGCTAGTGTAGCCTGTGCGGAGCAAGCCAACACTGGGATGTAGCTCGTTCCCTATCGGCGGAGATACTTTTCTACTATGCGCGGTCGTCACGTGGCATCAACCCGAAATCCCAGTTTGTCTACTTTATTCACTCCACTCGTTCCTAAGTCAATGGACTGAAGAGGCCTAGTGGGACTGAAACGGAAAACGCCCTTAGAGCCCTTTCTTTTGAAGAAGCCGTCTAAACTCACGCCCAGGACTACAGATACAGAAAGATCTGAAGTCGTCTAAACTAACGCCTTGAATTGAAGCTTCAATAAAGAATATCGGCACCCGTTCATCAAGTAAGCAGTAAGTTCATGAGTTTACCACTTCATATTTGTCAGGGAAAGTTGCCCTTATATTAAGTCGAGTTAAGTCTTAGAGAATGTCCTGCTGATGCTTATGCACTTCAATCAATTCCTTCTTCAGCGGTAAGTAAATCAGTATCATTGTATCCAGCATCTCTTTGCTAATGCCCACGCCACGTACTTTGAATTAGGTTGAAATACATTTGAAGGAACGTTTATAAGTGTCGTCCATGAGTATTTTGACTAGCGTTTACTCTCGGGGTAAGATAGATTAGGAGTTAGCTTACTTGACTCACCTTAAGCACAAGGGAACAGCGCAAACAAGTCAACAATCAATGCCTATCTTTCTATTCAACGGCACAAGCTATGGTAGCAAGTCAAGAGGTTAAACAATGCTAAATGGCATATTGGCGCAGGAGCTCCTTGTACTGAAGTGGAGTATGTTAAACGAAGGGAACCCTCAAACTGTAAAACTCTTGCACCCCGGCCTTCCAGTAATTCGCTACGACCACATAGCTCGCCTTCCCTTTGAGCCTAGCCTGATAGTCATTTGCTGCTAACACATTACGCCCTTCCCCTTGATAGTCATTTGCTGCTAACACATGACCCCTTCCCCTGTAGACTGTACCTTAAGATTCTTCTCAAGCACCCAAATCAACTCTATTCTTTGTACCACTTCCCGATTCATATCTTTCTCCTGCTGATGATTCTCTTACAGCTTCTTCATATTCTCTTGTTTACTGAACTGTCATTGATACTGACACAACGTCTTTCTTCTTCTCAAGATCTGGTTTCTAATCCGGCTTATAATGCATCTCCTGATCTTATAGATTCCACTCTCACAGGAATTGATAACTCCTAGGAGTCTTTGAGAAAACACATTATTAATCCAATTATGACTCCTGCTGTAGCAAGTATGAATAAGTGAGTTTCGAATGTCGGCGACTCAATTGCCTGTTCGCTTAAAGGAAGAAAAGAATTAGGATAAGAAGCCGCAATGAAAGTAGAGTCAACGAGGGAATCAACTGGATTTGTATCTTCAGCTGTTAGGTATCAAGGAATAGTATCAAGGTCAGCTACAATCCAATCAATCACCTTTCTTGCAGAACCCCCTTTGATGCTTGGGGCCGGTTATTATAAGTTCTGGGATGCGCTGAAGAATCCATTCCTTCTTTACCTCTGATCCCAAGGGAATTGAGCTTGACGAAACCTACTCCACTCTAGTGTCAGACTTATACACAAGCAAGCTAATCGAAGTAAGTAAAAGCACCTGAAACCTCTCTTCTCGTAACTTCACCGCGCTGAAGAAGTAAGAGCGGAACTAATTAGTCAAGGACGCCTTCTTTTTAGTCTACTAACCCATGTGACACTCGTATTCTGGTTAAGGGTAAAGAACAGGAACTTTTATTATGGATCATGCTACAGTAAAAGCCAGAAGGTCTCACCTACCACTACTCGGCTTCTTTCGAGTCTCAGGTAATAAAATCAATTAGGAAAGGTGTTTCTCATTTCAGACTTTAACTTTGAGTTTTGAACCACAACACTCGCACTGCCTTAGAATTGTATATGGGTAAAGAAAGGGGGCTCCATAATCACTGATGTTATAGGCTTCCGCAACGGGGAACAAACTAAAGCTACGGAGTTTGCGAGCTCTTTTGAAAGCCCTTATGTGTTAGTTGTTGCAGGTAGTGCTAAGACTTATTCCCAGGATAGGATGCTTACTGAGCTCGGGTTCGGTTAACGCTTCAATCTGACTGTATCGAAAATAAGTTATTCTTGATTCTGTGTCCAAGTAGTCAATTGAATCCAAGCCCTAAATAGTCTAAGCATGAAAGTGAAGTGCCTTCAAGTCTAGTTCTGTTCCTTATCTTTATCTTGTTCGGGCATATAGAATAGAGTACTCTGGCTTTGAAGCGAGGTGTGAGCGAGGTGTGGTCAAAGTGGCTTTATCCGTAAGTAAGGGTTATGCTCTTTGTCTACAATAAGTAGGGGTTGGTTTTTCTTTACCTTTGTTGTCTAATAGAGAATCAAGAATGCGAATGCGACGCCCACTATGCGGTTAAGTTGAAAGGAAGTGGTGATCTCATCTCGTATTGCTTGCTGGGAGAGTCCGTACCACCTTTTCAAGCAAGATAGCTAACGATGCCAGGCATACCTATACCTAGCTATCAGATTAGTCAAGAGCCTAGTTGCTCTGGGTGTTATCCAATTCTCAATCTTTTGCTGGGTTATACGATTCTCAATCTGGGTTAGGGTTGCTTGTTCTAATTTCCGCCTTGGACTCGAACAAAACTCCCTATAAGGCCTGGTTGCTCTTCTTGCGCCTAAGCTTGGTTGCTCTTCTTGCGCCTAAGCTTGTTCACCTCCCCGAAACAATAAGTTGATTTACTTGTTACGCGTTTGCTTATTGAAGAGAATGCAAAAAAAGAGAATTGGGGTAGCCCGAGTCGAGTTGCTTTAAGAATTGAGGCATCCACCAACACTAGAAAAAAGTAATGAATTCTGGCCTGGCGCGGGACGAAGTAAAGTCACCAGATTCTATTCCATTCCTTTGACTTATATAGTGCTTTCCTTTATTTCCCTTCCCTTGTAGTGATAGTAGCGGACAGTTCAAGTTTCATCATATAAAGAAGTTGCCCTTAAGTAATTGGTCTTGTATACAAGATCAGTTGCAAAAGCCCTTTCCTTTTGAGTAGAGGCACCCGTTGCTTTAAGAAAAGCAGATTTAGAGGCATACGAATCCTAAACTAGAATAGAGTACTAACTTCTTGCCTAAAGCTTATTCACAGCCCTGACTGACTCTAGCCCTGACTGACTCTGTTGCTTGCTCCCTTGCTCTTGGCTTTGGCTCTGTTGCTTGCTCCCTTGCTCTTGGCTTTGGCGTGGGTGAACTAATGAAAACTCATATCTGTGTAACTAAACTCGGTAAGCACACCTGATACATAAATTGCGGTGTAGTATCAAGCGCATCTGTCCTGAACTTAATACAAGTTTCTTTCGAGTGTTTGTCGCAGAGAAGAGATAGGTATAGGTTCTGCGTCGGTTGAGTCTCAAGTAAAAGTATCAACTTTAGAAGGTACTGGCTTTGATTGAAGCAGGAATAAGAGAAGGAGAAAGAGCAGTTCGGTATCAAGGTGTGCAAGAACAAATAAGCTTAGGTAGGGGCGCCTAAGGGAACATAGTTGATAGGTTCATTCCCATTTTCTAGATATATGGTCAGTTCATCAATTTCTCTTTGATTGAGTAGCCGCAGAACTTATAATAACCGGCACTTACAGCCTCGGCGCAAGAAACAAGTTCAAGTTGCGTCGGTATACTGAAAGTTTCTAATATGGAGCAGGATTAGGTAAAGCATATCCAATAGTAGATTCAAAGTCCGGGTGGTAAGGAAAGAAAGTTTACAGAATTGTGTTGAATACGAGTCATAGAGATCCGTTCTTGGCGCTTAACCTTAGTTTCATCTATAGAATCATCTCTTTTCTCATGTCCACGTAGCTGATTAAGAGGATTAACAAAGTCAAGGCTCTTCCGCATTAGGAGCTCAGCTCTTGTTGGTTGGTACCTGAATGGTGGATTAGCTATTCTCGTAGTAACAATGGGTTAGTAGACTCAATCCTAACGCTAATTATACGTTACTTGTTGGGTTTACAGCCCTCGAACAAAACTCCCTAGAAGGCCTGGGACCTGGAGAGTCCTGAGTTTCCATTCCTATATCATATGAAAATTCAAAAGATAGAGATTCCATTCGACAATCCAATATCTCCCGTAAGCGCCGAGTCAACCAGTAATCCATTTCTTGCTTGCGACAACACCCCTCTAATTACTGTATCCGGAGTAGGAGGGAGATAGAGAATAAGTATTATGCAGAGTAGGAGCAGTCTATTTACAAAACTCAATTATATACCTTTGGCCTAACGTAGTTGCTTGTTCCTAAGCTTGCTCCTTGTTGTGATCTACCAGGAGTCAGGAAAGGAGTTAGGTTACCGCTACGTAAGATGTCAGCAGTGAGGTTCCGTTCCCATGCTTTGCTTTGTTTTTCTTCCATTTTCTATTAGCTAGGATGCCCAATAAACAAGTCCTGTTGCTTGTGTTGTGTCTTAGTCTGCAAGCGAAGTTATTGTGTCTAAGTCTTCGAGATAATTAAGAGTCAGAGGTTTCACTCGCTAACGGAGTTTGTTCAAAAGCTGTGTCTTTTATAGGGAATTAGTAATTAGAGAAGAAAAGGTTAAGGCAGTTCTCCCCCATTAGAGAAAGATGTTGTTCAAGCGCGCAGACTACCCTATCGACAAACAAGGGAAGAGACTTGATCGAGATATGAAGCATGAAGGTATCTAGGTGTTGAAGCTTGTTCTCCTGCTTTGACTTACTGATTGCATTTCGAGTCGTAAGACCTATGCCTCTGTTCAACTAAAAACCTCCATCTCTACCCTTAAGAACAGAACCAACTTGAAGACACGCTTGCTTCCCGGACAGTAGCATATTTTTACCTGAGAAAGAATGCACTGGGAGCTCGGAACTCTCTAACACGCAACTCATCTCGAATCACAAACGAATAGAGGCACTGCACATTGCTTTCTTACCGAGGTGGAAGCCACTGTAGACTTGTCGACATGTCCCTGCAAACTATATACGAGACTGCTATCTCAACAACAACAGGGCGGGAAATAAGATAATAGACGTCTTTTTTGTCTTACTCTCTGGGCTATTGATCTCCAGGAACTATACTTGGCAAAGCAGCTTGTATATAAGGTAAAGTAGACAAAGAAAAGAATGAAACTACTCGTTGGAAAAGTGCGAACACGTAGGACTTGTGGAGACTTTCCTTGAACTTCACCTTATTAGTGGCTTGTATAGTAGTGACTTGGCTCTTCTTCTTTCTATAGAGGATGAAACCCGAACTACACTCTCTTAACCACGGGCAGCTAACAAAGATTCTTCTCTCGGAGACAAAACAAGAGCAGAATGACTTGCAGCAGCTTATCCTGCCGATGCTATCGCCTATTCTTCTTATTACCAAGAAGTTGTTCCATACCACTCAACACCCTTCTCTTTTGTTCCATCAAGCATATAATCTGTTTTCTCTGCTTCCGCTTTTGGGTACCCGGATTCTCTATCGTAGCCTGCTCCTTCTGTTGAAACTCTGAAACAGATGATTCATTCTTATCGACAACGCCAAGATACTTTACTGCTCCAGCATATGATCTTGTTCCCGCTTCAGATCTCAACTACTTTACCGATCCTGATCCCGCAGATTCTCTGGAAAACGACTTATACCTATACAGCAAAAACTCCTTCTTATCCTGTTCCGGATCCCATTTATTCTCCAGATCTTGTGCACTCTCCCACTTCTTCTCTCGTCTACTCGCACTGCTAATTATTGAGTTCCATAAAAAAGGTTAACTCATTGAATAGGTAATAAAGAATCTGAAGAGTTCGGGGGTGCATGCGCTTTCGGGTTGGGTACGAGTTGTTGCTCAATTGAAATGAATGTTGGGGCTCTGTGACATTTGGATTTAGCGAGTTGACTCGGAACAAGAACAGAAAAGTAACTAGACAAGGAGCGTAAATCAGTGAAAGCAACTACTACAAAGCTGGGCCCTTCCCCCACACCAACAACCTTCCTTTCGAACAGTTGATGATCCTTTAAACAGGACTCGCTACTAATTCCAACTAATGCACTTAGTCTTAAGATCCTTTCTTTCTTTGCAGAGGGAGAGGCTAGAGTGGAGATCATATCTTTTGAATTAATACCCAACAGGCACTAATGGCAGAGACAAGCAACTGCTAACGTGAGCTTACACCTATGATTCTGACCCACCCTAGTGACTCCGTTAGTCCAATTCCTAGCCTCTTTTCTAAGCAATTATTCTTATAGTCTTTTACTTGATGCGCTATCCTCTCTCTTACTAATGCTAATCCTAGTCTTGGTTCCCCGGGTTCATAGGCTTCTACAGATGATTGCAATTCTGGATTCTTTTATGGATTCTACTAGCATTCCTAGTTAGTAGTACGATCCCCTATTGTAGTTGAAGAGTAAAAACAAGCAAAGTAAGAATTCATAGCCTTAGGGCATGTACAGTAAGGGCTGTTTTGGTTAGTTAATAAGAATAGTAGTTAGGGAAGGGTAGCTTTGAGATCAATAGCTGAAGAATCAAATGAGTAAGTAAAGGACTAAAAGGCTAGGGAAGTCCAAAAAGGGCATAAAAGGATAGGATCAAGGCTTAAACAAAAACCAAGGTGCGTAAAGCCTAATATGGAATATGGGGGGTAAGTTCTCAGAATGAAAGTAATGGTCGTTAGTTAGCTTGCTCGTATTTCTATTCTAATAGTCGCGTATTCCCTGTCCATTCTTCTACATATGAAGCTAAATTCCTTGTTTCCCATGTGATTCCTCATTCCCTTGCCACTATAGGTCTTATACCGACGCTATCTTTTTAGTTGTTGTCTTCCAGGCGAGGTGTTCTCTTATCGGCAGTGGATTCGTACTTTCGAGTTTCATTCCGTATTGCGAGGCTTTCAGCACCTTCTAACTTATAAGTTCAATTCATATATCGACAGTCCTGGTTTACTTGTATTCCAGCTTAAACTCCAAATATCCAATCTTTAGTTCGAGAGGCCCGGCCTAAACTCTTTGCTTTAAGGCAACAACTCATAGCTCCCAAACTTATACTGCTTACTGATGTTAGCAATACCTACAAACAAGGACTTTCTTTGATTCTGATTTGCCTCTATCGATCCTGCATTACTTTATATTAGCCTCTACCCCCTTGACCCTAATTCCATAGTTTGGGCTCGCTCGGGCCTTACCTCTCCATGGTCACAGTATATTTCTCTCTCTTTTCTCTAAGTTGGTGCACTCTATTACTTAGTAAAGTGAACATAATTCTCCTAAGTGAACATCATTCTTCTTAATATATATGGGCGCCCTCCGGTACTGATATGACTCCAACTTTAGATAAAGCATAATAAGGCTACTTACCTTAACGCAGTAGTGCATGTGCTATGTATATAATGGGTGTATGAGGAACAGCAGCATAGAATAAGAAGAGTAATAATAAATAGGGAGGAGTTAGGATCTAGTCAAGGAGAGCACCAGCGAGTCTAGTATTGGATGATGATTATGCCCTTACTTAATATAGCATTCCAGCCCTTACTTAATATAGCATTCCAGCCCTTACTTAATATAGCATTCCAGATAATGAAACAAGGGCCATCTAAGCGCAAACGGGAATCTACTCTCTGTCTAAGCAGGCAATCTAAGTAAGAATGAATTTCAAGTAATAGCTTGGTAAGGGGAAGGTATAGTTCGGTAAGGGGAAGGTCTTTTTAGAAGTCTCATCAGTCGTAGTTGCCTATCCGGTATTGCTGTATTCTCTATTCCTAGTTCAATCTATATGAAGTAGTGTTTCATCCTGTTAATGCCCAGTTCTATTCCTGTTAGTAGTAGGTGGATTCCCATATTCTAGTCTAGGTTCGAATTAAGGTTAAGGTATTGTTAGCCTTTGACTTATTGGTTCAATTATGCCTATCGGCGCAAAACACACTGCTCCACCACTCCCACAAAGTAAGGATGAAACTCTCTATTAATGATTTACCTAGTTCTGTTTCTCGACTACCAACCTACCATAGTGCCCGGCTCCTGATTAACCATGCCATTTACTGTACTCCTTTCAGAATTGAGTGTAGTAACCGCAATATCACATTAATAGATAGAACCCCCTCCCTTAGCGCCTTACTTACCCTAACAACAAACTGCCTTTAATTAACTAACTAATACACCTAGGAGCCGCACTCAGACTAGGTTGAGTCTGATATTACCTAATCTCAAGCTTACTTTACTTATCTAATTATCCAAATCCATACTTCATTCTGTATCTCCGCTATCAACCCACCTCTCTTTGCTCTCATTCTCTCACTGATTACTTGCATCCTATATTTCTTCCTCCTTCACTCTGCAGCTGCTAACTAAGAGAATCAAATCACTGCTTCTAGGACTTCAATCACCGACAATAAGACTATAGCTCATAACCAAGACTATAGCTCATAACAAGGTGCTGAAAGCCTATGGTCTAATGGATTTCACTAACAAGTAACGGAACCCAGCTAGTAAGTAAAAGAAATGAACTCATAAGTATAGGACCTAAGCGAAATGCAAAGAAGCTAGCCACCACGACTACTATAATAATCTCACTACTATTGACAAGACAACAGCTCTTACTTGAACTACTGCACCTAACGAATCAAACTAGGATTTATAGGACTCATATCAAAGTAGAAGAAGAAACCTAAGAAGTCACCTCTAAAGTCATAATTCCACTAAGAAGTCAGGTGCTGAAAGCCCAATGCTAACTGTAATTGAATCACTGCTAACTGTAGTAAAACCCCTTAGATCGCTCTGCCGCCCCTTACTGGAATACTGCCCCAACTCGCTTTAACTCGAAACTCAGACTAAACCCATTGGTGGTCCTCTCTAAGGCTTCAAGTAATTAGTAGCAGAGTGGGCAAGCGACAAAACAAACAGGAAACTGAACCCTTAGCAGTCCAAATCTGTATTTCACCTTTCATTCGTTAGCTCAACTCTAGGGCTTTTACTCGGAACTGATCAGAAAGAGCTACTTAGGGAATCGAGCTCAGCAGTAACAGAGGGGAGAACACATGAATAAGGCTACTTATCTGCTATAGCGCATATAGGAATCAAATCCAGAAGTAAGGATGCCTGCCCACACTACAATACCAATAGAGCCAGTATAAGACCAAAACACTACAATAAAGAGTGGACCTCGCAGCTATCAGATTGAACTACTCCCTTAGAATAATGAAACCAGGAGCTCCTAAGGAACTCGACTCGTCACAGGTGCGCCGGATGCTTCTATGGCTTCTCAACAAGCAACTATGAATTAAACCCCTACTTTACAACTAGGAATCCAATAGGTAAAGGCAGACTTGAACCAGAAACTAGGACTCGGCATCAAACGGCATAAAACATAGGACTCGACATAAAGAACCAAACCCCTTATTAGAATTCTCGGAATTGAACTATTAACTTCTAAATAAGGCTTTTACTCGCTACTGATCAGAAAGAGCTACAGTCCACATACCCATTGTTAGCATTCGTACACCATTCTGAGTATCTTTACTTTCTTTTATAGGTTGAATTCTTAGTTTACTATCTGATGTATCCTTCTTTCCATTCATAGCCTCTTCTTCTTAGCATTATACTAGTCTATTCTTCTTAGTATCCCGCTTGCTCAACCCTAGCTGCCTCACCATAGT
This sequence comes from Musa itinerans, assembly GCA_001649415.1. Taxonomy (NCBI): domain Eukaryota; kingdom Viridiplantae; phylum Streptophyta; class Magnoliopsida; order Zingiberales; family Musaceae; genus Musa; species Musa itinerans. The sequence continues at coordinate 33,516 of LVTN01000139.1, forward strand.
TCTCCATTAGTCAACACACCTACAACAACTCTGACTTGTTACCTTTCATTATTTATGGAAAGCTTCCACTCCCTTCTCTCGGCCTGTCACTGCTGTATTGAATTCTTGGACTGCTGAGTTGAATTCTTTCACTACCACCTATAAGAATGAAACAGTGAATAAAGTATTCTGCTCCTTATTAGTTCGAGTTTAAGTCCTCGACTGATGAGCTTAGTTCTGATGTTCACCTAGTTGTGCGCCACTACCTTCTTTCATTCCCAGATGATGAGTTATAAGACTAAGGGTCCTAGTCCTAATAGGGAGATATAGCGCAATCTAGTATAAGAGTAATAAGAACCTAGTAATAGACGCCGAAGGATACTAAGAATAGGGTGATAAGAAGCTCTGAAAAACCTCCTCGCGATTGACTCTACCTTTACCTTGCTTGGATGAAACTATAGCAAAACCCCCCTCCTTTTCACTCTTATCTTAGGCCTCCTGCCTTCAATGCCTATATGGGTGGGCGAGTTTGGATCTTACTTTCCTGCCTGGTATTCTTACTTGAAAGTGGAAGTCTTAAAAGCACTAGTGACGTTCCGGCTACTGAGTGTAATTCAGATCGGCACCCCTATCCTTTCACTCCCACTTTAGAGTTACAGTCTCATCAGTGACAGTGCAATTCCCTTTCTCCTTTGAAGGTCTCGTATGCCCCGGTTCGATTCTTCTAGTTAGTAGAGTTGGATTCCAGCTTCTTTGTTTTCATTCCGATTAGCATTGGTTTCAATCTGGTAGTTAGTAGTTCCAGTCTGCATTGTATGTATTGGATTCTTGGAGTTAGTAGTGACTTGGTTGATTTAACACCTGCACTAACAGCTAAAATCAAAATAGAGAAACTCGCGACCCTAATAGTTTCCCTCATAAACTACTCTCAAATAATATAATAGAATATAATATAAAAGAACTTGAAAGACTCTATCAATACATAATATGATAATTAATGGAACAAGCAATACATAATATGATAATTAATGGAACAAGGGCTTTATCGGGCTTAAACCAGTGCTAACAAGACTGGAGTGGAGGGGAGCTAACTTAATATTAGAATGGAGCAAGGGCATATGATACTTTCACTGCTGGACTCAAAGCAGAGTACTTGTACTAGTACTAATAATAACTCATAAAATAAATAATAAGTGGGGGAAAAGCATGAGAATGAACCCAAAAAGATAAGTGGGGGAAAAGCATGAGAATGAACCTACTACTGGTAAGGATTAAACAAACAACTGGGAGCCCAACTACTCATAAAGGTCAAAAGAGGTGTGACTCGCAAGGCTGCTAATACTTTTGGTTGTGCCCCTAATAGAGTAGAGTGGAACTGGCACCAATAAGACTTGAAGCTACTGCTAACAATAAATCAACTAACAAATAGGAATAAAGGAGGGTAGAAGAAGTTTACTCTTTCCAAAGTCAAGTAGTCATTTGAGAATGAAACCACCAATATAGGAGCAAGAGGAGAGGTACAGTTGGCGAATTAAGTTCATTGTTGCCAGGAGGTATTCAATAATAAAGTAAGGGTACCGTACCGGGGGCTATAAGGATACGTCGGATAGTCAACTCAGAATCAAACCATCAACGAGGAATACAAACACTACCTACAGAAACATGGAATACAAACACTACCTAATGGATGTAACTACTTCTTCTAAGCTTTTTCCTAGTAACTCAGGCTTAACTTACCTATAATAAGAATTGGACTAGTGCTTCTACTTCTAATAAAGAATTCTACTACCAATATGGAGCTATAAGACAGACATTTAGTATAGAGCTACCATCCATAATGTAATGTACTAAGAATACTAAGAAAGATACTAAGAATAGGGTCAAAGAAGAGGTAAGATATAGTGAAGGAGAGTCGTTATGGTCTAGGGCAGTAGAAAGACTTCTGAGAAGAACTCGGTAAGAGGCTAATAGGCTGGCTAAGAATACTAAGAATAGGGTTGAGCCGAAAGAATAAGACTAGGAAATTCCAGTAAGAAACCAACTTTCGGATGCAAGCACCAATGGACTAAGACTAATAATGGAAATACATAATTCAAGAAGTCAGTAAAGAAAGGGGCACGTCTCTCAGGGGATTAAAAGAACCAAGATGTTAGATCCGGAGTGTTAGTTTGAAGCAGGTCCCTAAGGAATTGTACTTAGTAGTAGCTTTCCATTGTTTGTTTTGAGTTACCTCTATCGTTAGGGAACCTACTCATCGGTAAAAGAATGAATCCATAAATAAAGAATAGCAGTGGTCGAGGTTTGATATGGGAAATAAGGCTTATAACGGGGTTAGTCATGGAAAAAGAGTCCTAATAAGGGTGGTAGCGTCCAGGCGGGCCCTAAACCATACTCCTTCAATTATCACTTTGGAACTGGATTCTTATTTGTAGTAGTAACAGCCTAATCGGTACTAGTTTTTGATGATAGTTATACGTTGCTTGTCTTTAGTGCTAGCTTTATGCTTAGTCTACTCGGGCAATCCTCCCTTATTCCACCGCCTAGAGTTGAAAGGTTGAAGCCAACTAAGATCAGAATGAATTGAAACACCAGCTACGTTGCTTGTCCCCTTAACGCCGCTTTCCATTTCGAGTTTGAGTATTCCAACCTCCTGTACTGTTCCATTCTCCCCTCGGACGCCTCCCTGGCATTCTTCTACTGCTTAGTTCTATCCTAAGGCCTGGAACTATATTACTTACTGTTTGCTCTTCTCTTTATCGCCAACGCTCTATAGCGCTCTTCACTTCCATTCTTTAATGCCTTTTGACTAATTCTTGCTTTTTCTTTTAGCCTGCCCTCCATACACTCCTATTAGAACTACCTGGATCATCAGCCTGTCTCTAAACCCGATACTGCTTTTTCTCATTCCCTTAGCTCGAGCTAGAGGCTCTACTGCTCACTTGAAAACTCTGAAACTCTATATTTGCACTCTTTAGCGACACCCTCGCGCTCCTACTTTCCTTACTTGTCCTACGACATTGGATCTTGCTCAACTGTCTCTCGGACTTACTTGACTTTATTCTCAGTATTACTTTATGTATTGAAGTATGACTTGACCTTCAATCCGAATTGGACTAGTGCTATCTCGGAAGTCAACTATACTAATAGGAACCCATCGCCAAGTACAGACAACAACTACTGCTTATAGGGCTGTTACTCCTGCTTCTAGAGCTTCAACTTGGAACTCCGAGGCTCCTATTATACCTCTTTTCTTATCCTCTACCTCTTGCAACTAAACCTTAATTCTCACTTTAATACACGAGTTGGTAAAGATGCTTTCCTTACCTTTTTAATGGAATGGAACTTTATACCCTAATTTCTCTACTATCCAATTGATTCTTTCCCCAATAGCCATGTTTTTCTAAGGATTTCCCATAAACCCCAATAAGTGCTTTCTAGTGGATTTTGCACTAATCTATTTATTTGGAAAGTTCGAATATATCTTGTGTGTTGGCGCCTCGTTACTTTCTTTCTTTAACTTAACTATGGACTTTCATTCTAAGACTTCTGATCCGGGTCCTTGCTTCCTTACCTATTAGCCTACCGTTCCTCTAGCTAAGCCTTACTTTCTTTGCTTGAAGTATGGTTCCTCTGCTAATCAGAATAGAGTGAACTGGCAAACAGGCTCGCTACCCCCGCCACTGATCTGGATCTATTATCTTATTACAAAGGTGCTGAAAGCCCACTGCTGATGATAACTCTACTAGCAATAAACAGAATTGAGTTACTGACGCTACCGCCCTAAACACCGAACTTCTCACTTATTAATAAATATACATAACTACTATATAGCAGCCCTACATCCACAGTTTTCTTGATTGAAGATCCCTGCTCCCTAAAACTGGAATAATTGTAATAACTATTCTTAATACTCACACTTGCCTTGCGGACTCGCTTACCACTTAACTTCTTCCGATCTTTATGATTCTTAACTGGGTGGGTTTATTTCGCGACTCACTTGAGACTTCAGCGCTGCTAGTGGGTCAATAAGCTTATGCGCAACGAAACAAGTAAGAGAAACCCCAACCAAGTATTAGAGAATAAGCAAAAGAACACGTAGACTTCACTCGAACGACAAGAAGGACTTAGCGCTCAAAGAAGGGCTCAATAAGGGCAATTAATCAGTGTTGGCTTGAACTTTAGATTGAGACTCAGAGTCGACAACAACTTTCACTGTCACTGGAACTGTTCCCGCCTCTTATCTGTATTCTTTTCTTTCTTCTTATAACCGAGTTATAGGGCTGTCAACCAAATCAATAGGTTTGTATGTTGTGTGCCCTACTCGGGTTTGGTGTCAATCAATAGAAAATGGAAATAGTGGAGCTTTTCTTTTCAATGGCAAAAAGTAGAGCTGCTTTCAATGACAAAAAGTAGAGCAGTTTTCAATGACAAAGCAGAATTACATTATAACATTTCTATTATAGTATATTCTAGTTGTGTAGCCTTGTTTGATAGTGATATCGTCCGAAGACTTAGTGAATGTTAGCTCATAGAATGCGAAGTACTTTAGGACCATCGATGATGCCTGGTGGTGGGACCATAGATGCACGTACACGATGGTTATGGTGGATTATCCCCGTAGTCCGTTGTTTCTACCATTAGTAGTGTTTTGTCTGCTTGTTAAGAAAGAACTTCTATTTAACACATTTGCTCCGGCCAGAACTTATAATAACCGGGGATTCTTTAACTCGAAAGTAAGGATGCCGGGAAGCACTAATAGAATCAAAGGGATACTTAGTAAAGGGATATAGGCGGAAGGGCAAAGGAGATATAGGCTGAAAGTAATTAGTGGAAGGTACCAAAAGTACCAATACGAGAACGAAACTGAGGGAGAGTGATGCTCCATCCAAGAAGCAAGGAGATAAGTAAGCTGTTAGGTAATGAAAGCAAGGTGCGCCTAACGAGAGCAAGAATCGAACAGGTAAGTAAGAGAACTCAATCAAGGATAACAGGATCCTAACTAGCAACATGGAATACAAACACTGATAACGAGCCTGGTACCACTCTACCTAATGGACCTACTGCTTCGGATACTTGAAACTGCCTTATAAGCCTGCCTATCCTTTATCTCGCTCTCCCTTGACTAACTTCCATACTTTATCTCATAGTAAAGTCAAGAAATCCACTAATACTGATTAGGCTGAAACAGCTTCTAACAAGGCTCTACTCTGCTACCTAGGCAAACTCGGTTTATCCACAAGGGCCGGATCCTTACTGCTCCGCTTTTAGTCTCGAGCTGCTGATCCTTATTCTGACTTTGTTTAGGTATACCTATACTATTACTATTACTCTAATCAGAGTCACTGAGTAGAACAAGAGCCTTACTCGCCAGTAGACCAAAACAACTCATCCCGGGTTACTTCACAAACCAACCTCGAAACAAGGGTTGACTACTATATTAATAAGAATCGCACAAGGAAGAAATAAGTAATTGAGCTATTGCTTCTAAGAACAACCTGACTCTATAAGAAATGAGCTACTGCACCTAAAACTGCCCTTTGATCCTGCCTTAGCTTGGTAAAACTAGAGCACCGCCCCTAATGACTGAAACAAGAAATTGAACCAATATGTATTTGGAAATGAGAATATGGATATTTACAACCTATAGAGCCCGCTCTCTGCTTGAAGAATTTATACCACCGGCCGGTAAACTAAACTCGCAAATAAGGTGCTGAAAGCCTATTGATAACAAGACTGTAGCTACTGATATCAAACCTTGCTTCACTCAACTGGAACCTAGCTTTACTGCCTTTTAGTCTCTCTACTTGCTTTGATTCTTTCGCCACTGATCTAACATATTTATTTGTCCCTGGCATTCCTATTGGTATAGCTAGTTACCTGCCTATCCTATCTCTTACTCTTACTGTACCCTCTATCGACCTAACCTCCAACTCTAGCTATTCTTGTTATTAGCCTTTACCTCCTGCCTGGGAGTCTGACTTTAGCGTCTCTGGGCCTGATACCCTGTGAACCAAATCTGAGTCCTTTGCTAATCAGGATGGAATTATTACACCATTAAGAAGACTTCGACTAACTCTTGCTAAGACCCCTGCTGTTGACTTCAAGGCTGTGCCCCTCCCTACTCATTCTTTAGTGAGTCCTTACCGATCATGTCTTTGATTAGAACATTCCTGCCTCTTGGCCTTAGTGCCTTACATGCCTTAACTACTTATCTGGGTACTTACTTGCCCTCACCCCTATAGCTCTAAAGCCCATATACCACTTGTTTTCATTTGTATGTGTAGAGTTGGAATCCTATACTTGTTCCCTACATTCCCGACACCTCTGCTACTGGCTAAGCCTGCTACTACTGGTGCTTTATCTTATTCTTTGGTTACTTAGCTTCATTCTCTATTGAACTACACTGGATCTTGCTCTACTTGCTTTTAACCTAGTACTACTGGCTGCCCTATAAGACATACCTCTAAGACATAACCTCTCAAAGGGGGAAAATATTGATCACTGCTTCTAAGACCGAGACATGAGAAAGGGAATTCCACTACTCACTCCTATTCCGCCTGTTACTGTTTTTAAGCCAGAAATCGCTGCTCACTAGAATAGAACCACTACGAACAGGACTGGAGCTACTATGGGCAAGACTGCTACTGGTGTCAATAAGGCTTCACATACATACAGATAAGAGTTGAACCGAAGCATACAAGACTTAATGCTATAATAGAAAGCATTTAACCACCAGGGCTACTATCAATACTTCAATTGGAGACACGGGAATCGAACCTATACTAATAACAGTGCTGAAAGCCTCAAAAGCGGGCCCGGTAGCAAGGATGGGATCATAATTCAAATAGCACCAACAAGGCTGCCTCATAGCCTGACTTTCCTTTATTTTATTCTTCTCCTGCTTACTTAGAGCCTACATTGACTGACTTGATCCTTACTTACTCGACTTGAACCTAGTAGTATACTATGACTTCTAAGAACCAAACGTGGGATAAAGAACGGGACTAGTAAGCTCTTGAACTCGAAACCTGGAACTCAACTCTGATTTTCCTTACTTGAACTCTTTCTCTACTGATCTAAATGCCTAACAAACCTATATCAAATATCACTTGACTTACTATGAGTCTAAACTACAATTAACAGGAATACAATCACTGCTTATTTTCATGACTTAACTGCTGGGGATCCGGATCATCCTTTCCAGCCAAGACTACTAGGATTGATCGCTAATCTGCCTTTCGTTCTTTAACTACCTGGGTTTCATTCTTATTTTCCTTACTTTGATTCTTTCGCCACTAGCTATCCGGCCTACGCTCGTTAGCTACATTCCTTGTTTCAAATTGACATTGCTTACCTTTCTTCTAAATATCCTGGGTATCAGCCTATATCTCCTTTCACTAGAATTGAACCGCTACTGATGAGAACCGACCCCAACCAAAACAAAAGAAAGAAGCGAGCTACTCCTTCGAATACTGTAGCTACTGATCTAAATGCTTTTTTGAGTATTCCCTGACTTGCTTTCAAACTGGAGCTAATTACTTATATTAAAGTAAGGATCATAGCTCTAGGGTGAACTACAGTAATGAGTTTTGTAAGGAAAGGCTAATAGCCAGCATAGTAAGCACAGATGTTCTATCTAAAAAACGAAAGAAGAAAGGTAGGGGGAGGAAGCCTTATTAGCATAGCACCAATTCTTTTCCTTAGTAGTCAAATGTGAGATATCAGTTTTCACTAGTTGGACTCTATTCCGTATTGCATTGGCTCATACGCATGCCCTTCACTCTTATACTGGATGCACTGGATCATACCAATGCGTTTGTTTGTGAATGAGAAGCAGGAGATCAGGGGCAACAGACTTAACTAAGGAATAGAGCATTGAAGAATGCATACATGAAATAAGAATAAGGCATTGAAGAAGAAAAGCAAAGGGAGTTAGCCTGAGATGCAGTACTGTTGTACTAAAAGGCAGGCTGGCTTCTGAACTAAGTAATGGTAGTCGTAAGCCTAGTTGCTGGTTGGGTAATACCAAACTCAAGTTATCAATTTCAGAACGAGATCGAGGAGTCAGGGACTCATAGGGGAGCTACAGAACTAAAGTCAAGGTAGTAAGCCCGAGGTATAGTAAAGAAGGGGTAAGGATATAAAGAAAGAGGTCTTGTCAGCACTAGCTCGATTCTACATTTTTAGTTAAGGTATTGTTAGTCCCTGTTCGATTCTAGTTATAAGTGGTATTGGTCCTGTTTCATCTGTATTTGTAGAAAGAGTAGAGGGATAGTTGCCAGCTGCTAGTTTAGATGAGCCAGAGGTAGAAGATAAGGTAGATGAGCAAGAGGTAGAGGGGCAATCAATAGTTATGAAAAGATATATGAGTAAGGATCAGAATAAGGATTCTATTAAGGATCAGAACTATAAGCAGGAGAAGTAAAGTTTACAAGAGAATCAGAAGATAGTACTAGCAGTGTTGTTAAGGGCAGAGGATAGTACTTGCTTTGAATCAAGGTTCAGGTACGTATATAAGTAACCGGTTGCCTTACTTATATTACGGAAGTCTACGATGGAAGCCAAGAATCAGCAAAGCAAGATCAATAGAAGAACCAGTGCCAGGAAAGTGTAGTTCTGGGACAGAAGTATTAAGTATTGCCAGGCCCAACAAAGGAAGCAGTAAAAGGTGAAGTTCTAGTCTTCATCCCGCCAAGCAACGTATGGACAAGTAACTACGGAGCCACTCCCAACCCGAAACATAGGATCTAACTCATACCGATAAGACTCTGAACTACTCTACTTAAGCTAGTAGGAACCGGGGCTTACTTTACTACAGCCAAGGATGCCCTTACGCCTAGACTCACAAGGTTAGAACCCATATAAATCAACAAGACTTGACCCGATAACAGAGAATCTAACTACTATCAATAAGACCTGAACACCCAATGTAAAGAATGGGACTTATCGCTAACAGGGTTAAACACTACCTAATAGATTGCACTAAGTGCCTCTCTAAGCTCAAAAGATGAATTGAACCGGTACTAACACCGAGTCTTTACCACTCATACTTATGCTCTAAACAAACTCTCCCCCTACTGATATAAACCGCGTATCTTAGCCTATATCTCTTTTCTTTCAAACAAACACTCATACCCTTGACTCTGATTTTCATATGGCTTAAGGACAAACAGACTTGAAACCAGTGCTTCTCATCCTTTATCTTATGCTAAGGTGCGGAAAGCCTAGTGCTTCTAAGACCGGAGCTACAGCTAACAAGAATTGAGCTAGGTAATAATACTTTCCATACCTACTGCAAAGCTGCCCTGCCTTAAAACAAGGCCCGAACTACTACTGATGAGAATGTCACTGGTGCTTTTAAGGCTTTAGCCCCATATCTCTATTCTTTAGTTAACCTCTCTACGCCTACCATTCCTGTTTATTAGTCTTCATTTCCTGTCTTCTAGTTACTACCTTATAGCGCATTTACTAGATAGAATGCAGAGTTGCTTGTGGTAAGTGACTTAAGGGAATTAAACACATAAGTAAGGATACCCATACTCATATACTAAATAAGAACGCGCAGCCAAGAAGTCAGGATGCCAGCCTACACTACAATAACCATGGAGCTAGTATAAGAGCTAAGTAACGACTAGACAAGCAGACGAGACAAGTTAGTCTCAGAGGAATCGAACTGGAAATACAGGATATGGATAGTAGAACACAGAACAAAACTCGGTATTAATAGAATAACATAGCGCAACAAAAGTAAGGAGAAAACCCCACATAATATAGAGTAGAACCCAGGCATCTAAGTCTGGCTCACTGACATCTAAATCTTACTTTCCTTACTATTGGTCTGCCGCTCCTTGATCTCAATCTTACTTGACTGCGCCCATTAGGCTTATACTTATGACTTCAATTATGTACTTCGACCATAAGTCTGCTAATACTACTCCTCCCCTTGTCCAAAATCAGTATGTAACTTATTGGCCGACCTCTCCTTGGGTGGATTCTCTGTATCGCTCCTGGCATCCTTCCTTCTTTTGGAGCTAAGGAATATCTACCTACTAGTAAGGGCTTAGGTCACTGATAACAGGAATAAATACAGACTCAAAGAGTAAAACACAAAACCAGGAATACAAACGCAGCTTCTAATGCTTTAACTCAGAACAAAGAATGGAGTGACTGTTCTCTAGCTCTAAACCTAACACTCATAACTAGGGATCGGGCCAACACGAATAAGAAGAAAATAAGGACATGTTAGAATACAAATCTAAAGACAATAATAAGGCTTTTACCCCAAAAACAAGGTGCTGAAAGCCTACTATAAAATAGGCTGACTACCCTGACTTCTATTCTGAAACTACTGACCTCGGATCTTACAGTTTAGGGACTAACAGAAACAGCTTCTTTGCCTTCTTCCTTTCGATTGTTAGTCTCATTAGTAAGCTTCATCTTTCTACTCCTTAGTTTAGCTCTTGCTTGTTAGCTTCAGAGCCCTTATCCCCCTTATCTAATTATCCCCTTCCCCGCTTTTTGCCTATCTTTTATTGGTATTCTTTGAACTTATATATTAGCATGTGTGTTTTAATATGATTATTGATTATTATTTGATTCTATTTGATTAGGGAAATTAGACTCAAAACCACAAGTTCCATTTCTGTTCCCCTTATTGATGTTGGTGTAAGTAATAAGTGGTCAAGTAAACATCATTCTTATTAGGTCTCAGTTCAAACTGCCACTCTGCTCTCCCTTTCTTGCCTTTAAGTTTGAAGCTCTTTTACTGTATGCACTGGATCATACCATACGCGTTCGGATATTAACTCTACCCTTTTGATTATTTGTAATATCCACCTTAAAAGCAGTTGTTTGGTGGTTCGAAGTAAACAGTATAAGAGGGGTACAGAACTTCGACTAAGCAATAGAAGAATTGATATATTCAAAAGAAATGGAGTAAGCACTAAGCAATTGAAGCACGAGAGACAGTAAAGCAAGGGCAGCTTAAGATGGCTGGCAGTAGTGAAAGAATTAGTAGCAAGATGGTTAGAAGGAGATCGAGGCAAGTAATCCTGATAGTGGATAGTGTCAATAACGGACTTCTTTCAGGGAGTTTCGGACTGAAGGGTGAGGCAATGGGGCTTTACTAGTGGGTCGAGTGAAATTAACTAATAAGTAAGGCTTGGTGGTTAGTAAAGTCATTTTGAACTACTACTTGGTGGACAACTACTTAGTGGACAGCTACTGAGTGGAATTCCGCCCTAGTCAAAGCAAGGGCCCAGGACCCATGTTTTCAAAGAATATCCGAGTTTCAGTAGTCAGGTTGTTAGGCATGTTAGCTTTGGAGTTGGTAGTTACAGACTTCTAGTTTCAATGCATTATTTGAGTCATAAGTATGCTTACTTTGGGCCTGCTATTAGCCTTATAGCTCACATCAAAGAATAAGAGAAAGGGGGCAGTCAGAATGGCGAGTAGAGCGCAGAGATTGATATAACGGAAATACATTTGAAAGTTATTAACCTAAGTTCTATTCCTTATTTTGCGTTTCAAGTTATTACCGAGTGATGTGTTTTGGATTGGAACAATCAGAGTCAGTAGTAACAGAGTGAAAACACAGATAGCAAGTCCTATCAGCAGTAGTGGAGTTCATTATCCCTCGTTTGGTTCTTAGAAGCACTAGGTCAATTACTACTTATGAGTTGTTTTCTTTATGCAGTTGTTTTATTATGAGTGAACTGCTTGTGTTTTAGTTGTTCTCTTACTCTTATTAGTAGCGTAGTGGTTCCGTTCCCGTTGTAGGGGTTTCATTATTATATGTGTATTAGTGTCGCCTTAGGCAGGTATCAATCAACTCCAGTATAGGTAAGGTATATACTCAATTTCAGAAGCGAGGGGAGCAAGTAAGGCCCAGAGCTATTAGTTACAGAACGAAAGCAAGGGTAGCTAAAATATAAGTAAGTCAGGGCATCCTTGTTAGCAGCGTTTTCTATCTTGTTTACAGTGTTTTCATTCTCTTCAGTAGTCGTTTAGAGCCTTAGCAGCAGGAGCCAAAGCCTTAGTTTCTACAGCAGTAGCTGGATTCTGCTTATTAGTTAGTTAAGCCCGAGTGTGCCGAGTTTACAGCCTTATTGGTAGTTACTCCATCCCTGTATGCACTGGATCGGTAGCACCTATATTCTTATTCCTATTTCTTAGTAGCCCAATTGACTACCTTTCATCCTAATTGAACTCGACTTCTAAGCCTAATTTCCTCGTACAGTAGCTAAGTTTTCTCAGATGATAGTGAATTTCAAGGACATGCGAATTGTGTGCCTAGATAGACTTCAAGCAAGTAGCAGTGGAATGAAATACAGTCGCGGCAGACCTAAGGGCGAGGCAAAGAAAACAAATAAGTCATTTCCGTTTTAGAGCAAGGGGAGTTGGACTGAAAGTCAAGGAAGTAGGAATAGGGGAGTGGATCGAGAGCCCCGTTAGCTGCGGGTCCAGTTTAAGAACAAAGATCCAAATCAAGTAGTTACGGAATGAAAACAAAGGGGAGAAAGGCTTGTTAATAAGTAGTGAAAGCCTCCGCCTAGATCAGTGAAGTAAGTGTCTTGGTAGCAGTGGTGCAATTCCCAGTTCAAAGTGAAGGTATTGAAAGTTGTAGCTCCAATCCTATTAGAAGTAGTTCTATTCTCGCATGCCTAGGTTCAATTCTAATGGGTAGTGTTTAGGGTTCAAAATCCAATAGTGGTCGGGTTGTTCCCAGTGTAAGAGCTATAGCCTTGTTAACAGCGGTTTGAGTTTTCTAGCTAGGAAAGATCTACTGCATAGGCGTCTTAGTAGGTTTCAAGTAAAGAGTCATTCGTTAGGGTCTCGTATGCACCAGTGAAATTCTTAGTTTCCTATTGCTTGTCTCTTAGCTCCGAGTTTTGTTCTTGCTAGTCGTTGTTGGGTGCCTTATAGTAGCATAGTCGTATTTGTATTCCCGTCAGTAGAGTAAGGATCGTGCCCCCAGTGTGAAAGAATAGAAGTATAGGTAATAGTGCTTGTCCCCTAGGGGCTTTAGAACCGGCAAAGTAGGCCCTAAGAGACCCGAGTACCCGAGTTAACCTCGCAAACCAGACTTCAGGGCTACAACACCCATTAGATTTGTATTAGGAGGCGAACTCGATCAGATCTAGATCCTTCTTGAGGACCTCCTCTTTTCATTCGAAACTGATATTCTTCCTTGCTTTCGAACTCCACAAGCTACTCGTTAGTTCTTTCGCGTAAGGAACAAGTAACATAAATAAGTCTCGTTACATAATTTCTTGCTTCTACATTATCTCCCGTTTTGATTGTGAATTTCAGACTTTATTGCCTCTTTGAGCCCGAACTTAAGTACTGGACTTAGAATTCTGGTTCCGCTGCGCCTCTAAAAGGGTTGGTTGCCTTAGTACCCTTATGGTAGGACAGGGCGTTACGTTACATTGGGAAGCAAGCGAGGAAGTACCAGACATGGAGCATTTCCGGCTATCTGGTGGACAAAATGATGATCGATAACCCTTGCAATCTCCTAATGATCCTCTCTTGATAGACTGGTAGGCCGGGTCCTTGCTTCAAACACTATAGCATTTACAGATGATAAGCTCCTGGGGACACAATAAGGCCTTACATGTGCACAATGGTAGCAAGAGTGCTGATCGATAATGCCTCAGCCATCAACGACAGATACTTAAATGGGGGGTCACTATTATGAAGTTAGGAATTGATGAGTCAACGCCCCAGCTACATTACAATTCGTGCCTTTTTTATGGGTGGAAGAGGCTTCTTTTCTTCTCGGTGACATCTATTTACCAGTGGAAATAGGGACTTACACTTTCTAGGTATCATTTCGACCGAAACATACAACTTTCTCCTAGGACGTCTGTGTGTTCATTCCGCAGGGGACCGCCCCTAAAGCCTTCATCATCAAATCAAATACATCGTTCGGTTGACTTCTTCCATTCTTCACTTAACTACGAGACCCAATTTGATTGAACTCACGGATCCAATCGCCAAAGAAAGGCCTGTCTACTTACTAGGGTAGGGTTAAAAGAAAAGAATTAACCCATTGGTGGGGATTAAGCTTAAGCCTAGATGTCAAAGCGAGCAGTAACGGAAGGGAAGAGGCATTGAGGACAGGGTTGACTCAACCTAGTGGAATAAGCAAGCCAAGAAGATCAACTTCCTCTTTCTTTTCTTGTTTCACCAGCTACGCTTCCTTTGTTTAGCCAAATATGGGCATAGCTTGGTTTGTGATAGAATGGATGTCGAGCATGTCATTTGATTGCTAGATCCGAATAAGACCTAAATGGGAATGACATTCCAAGTGTTTTTCTAAACCTAGCATTAAGGGCGTGACCACGATATACGATAGGAATGAAGAAAACCTCGTGATTGGTTGTGTAGGCATTATCGAGTGAAAGAAAAAGTAGTATAATTTATCGTTCCTCAGTAACTTCAAGGCAGGTTCTGAACGCCGCGTAACATCATCCTTAAACCAACCGCCACCGCACTAAAGAATGGCTTCGACACTAAACATTTGGATACGCTGACGCTTAGCATTCAATTATGAAAGAGAGATGTGCTTCAAGGAGAGATGTTCCCAATTACTACCACCGACCCCCGACCATATCCTTTATCTAAAGAGGGGCCCGGCCCGTCGCTTCGCAATTGAATGTCCGCCTTCTTGGCTGAGGCTTCCAATGGAACTCCCGCGGGTCGCTTTCCTCTACTTTCTTTCTTGGAATCGAAGTTGCCGTCGTATAAGCTGTGATTGCCGATGCAGTGCCATTAGTGCTTTTGATTGCCTGTCGATGGGATGAAGACTAAGGCGCACGTAAGGTAATTAACTCCAAGCAGGGTAAGTACAAGGATGATAACCTTTGAAGTTGCGTCGAAAGAGTCTCCGTAGTGGGTGTCAGCCTATCTGCTTTAGGAGTGTGAACAATAGACGCTCTTTTTTTTGTATAAGCTCGTCGGGTTCCTTTGTTTGTATAAGCTCGTCGGGTTCCTTAGAGAAAGTCACATACTTAATGGACGAGAATGTATTTGAGTCTCTCTTTCCCTTTTGCTGGTGTCAGGTGCGGATGCGAAGATTGCTTATAAATTGAAGCTATTTCAGGGACGTCGAATGAAGATAAGTGGGATCTAGCTAAATTGAGTCGACCTCTATCTTTGCTTTTGTCTGCTTTCAAAGTAAGGCACTAGGATAAAGAAAGGCCCCTACCCCTAATAGGATTGAGGTACAAAGTCACGGAATCCACTGTGATCGAAGAAGCTGTTTTGAGCAAGTACTGATTGGGGACGTAACAGAACTTACTTTTCTCTCCCTGAGGTCTTTCGAAGAGCGGAAGGCTTACTCAAGATAGCAAATGACATATATGCGCTATGGTTCTTGTTCAACCGTTGTAAGACTAGCAATGGAATTCCTAACCACTGGTTTCAAACCGGATTGATGTTCTATTGAAAGTAAGTATTGTCGTATCCCTCGACCCTCTGCTATTGTTTGTTTTTCCCTCGAGTCAAGTAAAGTAAAACAATTGACCTCAGACGTAACGAATGTCAAAAGACTGAAAGAAGGTCGCCGATCTTGAAACTGCTCAGAAGGAGGATCCCGCCTGCCTTGAAACTGCTCAGAAGGAGGACCCCGCCTGCCTTTAAGAAAAGATAGAGAGCCCGCGTTTGACAAAGTGAAGAAAGAGAAACGAAATCCTCCAATCCTGGTACCCTGGTACCCTGGTCGACCTCTCCTGATGTATCTGTAAGTAATGGAAACATCCACGAGTTGTGTGCTTCGCGACCCTTTAAGAGAGAGAGCCTTCTACCTTTTCTGGACGGACCCTTGTGGTGGAATGTTAGAGTGAGCGTCCGGGGACCCGATACCTGCTCTTCGGCTGAGATCCTGCACTACGAACCTTTGTTCTAACCAGTGTGGTGCATACACACCTATCGGGCTCAACGGTGAGGTTCGACTCTGGTCTCATCGGACACCTAATGAAAGGCTTACATTCAATGACGAAGCGGGCATATCTATGAGACGAAGCGGGCATATCTATGAGATGAAGCATACCCGAACACAAGGCGGGATACACTCTATTAAGTCACTGAAATACTGGTCTTATTTTGCATGGCTGCCCGCCATCGCTTTGGCTTTGCTTATAAACAGGAAACGCACCAGTCAATTTGTACAGTACTAACAGAAGACCTCTGTTCTTGGTCCAGTCACTGCTATCTTTCATAAACCCACCGGACCCTCTGTTCCCGATCGTTAATCATTCCTTCTTTACTGCCCCACCCTACTAGCCTTTGTAACCACCCGTGGTAGTGTTAGGGGTCGCGGGGACTCCATCCGTGGTGGTTGTGCTATTCGTGGTTAACTTTGGACGACTTATATAATTCAGGACTTATAGGCATGCCCTACCCCGTCATCCTACTTTGATGGACCAAGCAAAATTGGGGAGAAGTTTGGCCATTCTGCTGTCTTCGTTACGGGTCCCCAACTGTTTACGACCAATAGTTTCGCTGGCATGCAGATTACTCTGTCATATGATCCAAACAAGTATCTTTACACTAACTAATCATATGACTGGGGTGATGCTCGTTCTATGACTCAGAAAGATGAATATGTTGGCAATGATCCTTTTATGGGAAGGGAATCGCTAAGACCAATCATTCCCTAGTCTCGCCCCGAGATCCTATTGCTATTATTGCTGGGATGGGATATTCTTCCTATTGCTATTATTGCTGGGATATTCTATTATTTCAATATGGGAATCAGAGGTCATATCGTACTTAATGGGAATCAGAGGTCATATCGTATATTTCTAGTAAACAATCATTCCTTTTATATTTCTAGTAAACAATCATTCCTTTAGTTCCACTCGTTCGCTTTAAAGCACGAGCTGCGACAAAGAGATAGATTTTCTCTCCTGCTTGGTACTAATCGCCAATCTCCATTCAATTACAAGCAATTAGATCAAAAACTTCCATTCCTTACGTGAACGGCCGCTTTCTTTGAACTCATTCATAGGCGCTTTAGTTCGACTTCTCACACTAGATTTTGTATTATTATAGAGAAGAAATATAACAGCGATACAAAGCATCAACCTACGGAAAAACGAATTGATTGACTATTGAGTGCAACCCCATAACTAGAAAGACTATGGGTAGTTCCGGTGCTAGGAAAGTCTTATATCTAATACTAATATATGGGTAGTTCCGGTGCAATATATGGGTAGTTTCGGTGCTAGGAAAGTCTTATATCTAATATAATCAAAGTCTTATATCTCATATAATATAATGCATGCCGATGTTGCCCTTGATTGATAAGGCAAACAACTTATACTGTGAAAAGCTCCAAATAGGCACGACTTAAAGCCTGCCGAAGTTGGAATTCCATAGTATACAAGCCCGCCCCTGAGAGCTAAGTTTTCAGAATCCATGTTTCCGTATCCGATGATGCTAGCGCAATAAGAAGAATGGGTAAAGTGGGAATTTCTTCGTTTAAGTTTCCGAAGTTTAGCCTTGTTTTGAGCACCTTCGAAGTAGAAGCACCCCCCCTTCCGACGCTAAGCTACAAAGGCACTCGAAGAAAGAAGTCGTGGGACCAACCATCACTCCCATAGGGCTCTAGTGGTAAATCCTGCCACCTCTTACTCCTATGCCCCCTCACGTGTCAACTCGTTGGGTGCTCCCCTGGTAGGACTCAGTTGCAGGTCTTGACGTTGGCTGATTCAAAAAGGCATCCTCGCGTCGCAGCTCTTTCTGAATTTAGTCAAAAACGAATCACTAGCTTGCCCGGAATTATAAGTACTGGCTTGCTTGATAAAAGCCCGCTTCCCTTGCTTCCTCTCTTTCTTCTTACTCGTTCGTGCCGCTAATGTCATTCCTTCTTATGCAGCTTACGACTCCGAGGTGATTGACTTCACTTTTGCGCAACATACTCAAGAGTCTTCTTTCTAACTCCTTAAGGCTCATTAATACAACAATACTCAAGAAAGATATGGAATATTACTGATACAACAATACTCAAGAAAGATATGGAATATTACTGACTGCTGCTTCAACTTTCCCTGCTGATGATCCCGATCTAGTTTCTTCAACGTCACTTTCTAACTCCACTTTCACAAAATTCCCGTCTAATCACTAAATTCCCGTCTAAAAAGACAGTCCAGTTCTTCTCCAGTACTTCTCAGGTGAGTAGCCAGTACTTATCAGGTTAGTTGTATAAAGAAGAGAATTCCCAGCTCCGCTCCAGATCGATACGCAGAGCGCCGGGCCGGGATATAGTCTGTGCAGGCCAAAGACGAAGAGCCAATTGCAAGAATAATAGCCTAACAATCATTCTAGTCAAGCAAGCAAGGATCATGAAAAGAGATGATAGAAAGCAAGCAAGGAGAATTCTCAGAGATGATAGAAAGCAGCAACTAAGTAGGATAATTCTCAGAGATGATAGAAAGCAAGCAAGGATCATGAAAAGCTTTAATAACGAACGGCGGCGTGAATACATTGATGATGGAATGATATCACCTGAGTTTGTATGAATCGAGACAGGGCAAGTATGTGGCGGGGGCAAACTTCTTTAGTCTTTTCAATCTTACTCTTTCGGTTTGGAAGCCCTGCAACCGAGACTCCGGCATCAAAGCTTACTTAACTACTGTATGGGCGGACTAAAGTAGCCCGGTTATTATAAGTTCTTGCTCACCAGATGGGCTCCTTTCGGGTATGCCTCTATTCTCTCATTTCCTTGAAATAATGGGGCTTCTTTCTTTTCTCGTAATTCCCTTAAAGCAAGCAATCAATGCAGTGTCAAGAGCAAGGCGCGCTCTTTCGTTCATTAGGTCCGTGCCGTTCATTCCTTGGTTTTTTTTGCTAGCAGTGCTGTTTGCTTCTCTCACTTCATACTTCCTTCCCAATCTCCATTCCTCGTTCAAAAGCTTATTCTTATCATATATCGTTTGCTCAATGCCATTTCCCTATTTATTATGAATTATTACAAAAAGGATTTCTTATACACGGCTTTAGCATCTGCATCGCTAGTTCACATCATCGTTGCAGTTGTTTATGGTCGTCTTCCCTATGCTTGAGTACGTTACCAATATGGAGCGCTGAGTCCATGACATCGCATCGCCCGGTGTATAGGTATTCCTAGCCGTCCACGGTCTTGAGTGCAGTGTCCTGCTCTGCTCGTTCGAGTGAAAACATGTCAGTTAACCAGGCAGCCGTATACAACCTATGCCTTCGTCTGTGTACTCGGAATAGCTTCCCACTTGTTGTTAAACAATGTCTTGATTCAGTATGAAGTTGGTTCTTTGGATAAGGCTAGAATCAAGATAGACTCTCAAGAAAATCATGGGAAACTTTTGGTCATTGTGCTCTAACACCACAGAAAAGTGCAATCAATGACCTATAGGAATTCTCAACTAAACTCATAGAGTCCCGAACCCTATTGTAAATAGTCATCCATCCAATACGAGAAAACAAACTAACTGTACTGATACTAGAAAGTATGAAAAGAAAACCGCACTCACCCTACAATCTGAAAACAAGGGAGTTAGGTACGACCGATCGAGTTCTCTCTCTCTCTCTTTGTATGATCTATGTCTGTCCTTTCAATTCAAAATCAAGAAGAAAGACATCTGATTCGGAGCTTATTTGGATGTCTTTTTATCTTTTAGGAATGGATATCGGGGGGGCTCACATTGAAGCGGATCGCTTAGCATCGTGGTTATTTACTTCACTGACAAAGACACAGATGGGGGGGAAAAGACGAGTTCAGGGTATAGTAGCCCGCAAGCCAATAAATAGGGCTTTCCTCGATCCGCCCGATAAGTAAGCAAAAAGCCGATCATATACCTGTTATCACACCTAGCCGATCATATACCTGTTATCACACCTATAAATACCGTTTTTCTGAGAAAGGATAAGATCTCATGAGACAGAGATTGACTTGATTTTCGGAAGTCAAAACAGCCCTCTCTCCATACATGCCCAGTGTTTATGTGATATGATTGATTGCATCGCGGTGTTTAAGGACACGATCTAATATATCTTTCTTTCTTTATACCACCTATATTGCTTAGCTTCTTTCTTTCTTTCCTCTGTCTTCACTTGCCTCCGTCTGCTCTCTTGAAGACAACTGGAGATCACAAGTTAGAAATACCATTTGATTAGTTCTCGCAATCAGTGTTACATTTCTGTCTCGAACATCTGTCTGCTTTCTTCCTCCCGTCCCGCTCCCGAAGCGGTTTCATTCGATTTGTTTAAGTCCTATTCTTTTTGGATAGGAATCCTACAGTGCTGCCCAGAAAGAAAGACGGAGATGATCATTCAGACCTAAACTCTGCTCCATCTTATTCTTATGATCCAGCCTTTGAATCTACTGTTGGATCTAATGCCCTATATGCTTACTCTGCTGATGAAGAATCGTTTGCTGCTTCCTTTCCCGAAGTATGCTATGAGACCAGACCACACCGAACTCACGTAAGCACTTTACGAAAACGAAGTCTGCTAATGCGTTTGGTCCCCTAAACTAACAGCTGACTGCTTTTCATTCAGAAGTCGGAATCTCTTACAAATCTCTCTTGCAACCAGGGCGCACTAGAATCAAGTCTGAGCTCCCAAATTCCTATCTTTTATTACATGTGCTCGAGAGACAATTCCTATCTTTTATTACATGTGCTCGAGAGAACAAGTTAGCTGCAAGCAGGTCAGAAAGTTACCTTCGAGTCTAGGTTGGGCACTAAGCAAGACAATAAATAGATTCCATTCATTATTTGATAGCCGGAACACCAACTCTCTTGACTGTACTGCTAAGTTAGAAATAGAGGTGTAGAGGTGTAGCTCCATAGCGTAGAAATCATTGTCTTTATGTAATAAGCTGCAATAGCAAGCAAGCAGGTTTGTTTTCTTCGAGTTCGGGTGCCAGTGTTGGCTACGAGCGGTGCGTTTCTTCACTCTTTGTTGAGTTCGAAGAATCATCTTAAGAATCTACCAGCTGGATAAGACTCAGTTCTAGATCCAGTATAAGGTTCAAGGCGATGAGCCTTAACTTATAAGTACTGGAGTTCCAGTTCGGGGAAAGCACTCTCAATCTGGTGTTGAAGAAAGATAGGGCCATATTCGGATCTTGTTCCTAAACTTGCTGCTTACTTACGCACTGCTTCTATATAGGATGACTAAGGTATAGCGCCAAGACTTGACATAATTTCCTTTCCTTTCCCAGTATAAGCTTACATTATTCTTCTCTCGGAGACAACACAAGCACACCAACATCTACTACACGCAACGAAGTCAAACAAGCTTTAGTCAAGAGGGAACAAATATGTAGTCAGTCTTATTGTAGCGAGGTGCTAACGTGTAGGGCATAAGAATCTGAAGGTTAGCTTATTAAGTGAGTAAAGAGTCTGTTGGAAGCAAAAGAGGAAGTCAATAAGTGAAGCAAAGCAGTGTCATTTAAGAAAGATGTAAGCAGGTATAGCAGAGCCCTTACTATAAGCTTTGAAAATGCAGGTATAGAACAGAGTCCGCAGGTTGGGGGTTACTTTGATTCTATCTATAAGTTATGCAAGCAATCACATGCCATAAATGAGTTGAGTTCTCTGTTCCGCTCGCTAACGGGAGCAACAAAGCCTGTACTATCTTCTTCCCTTAAGCGCATAGTGGAAAGCAAAGGTTCGGGGAAGTCAAGAGCAGAAGAGAAGCAATTACAGAGTCTCAAGGAAAGGTTAAGGCGATTAAGAAAGTTGAGGTAGAATTACAGAATTCAATCTAGTGTTCATTGGTTAGTATGGAATTCCATTAGAAGTCACAGTATAAGACACTCCTTCGCCCGGGGAAAGTCACCTCATCACTGTGAAAACGGATTCTTACTGCCCACAGGGTAACCGTAAATAGCTTGTGTTGGTTAGGCGAAAGAAAAGAGAGTCGATCAAGGGCGAACTCAGGTAAGCACTCAGGCGAACTTCACTCAACTCGAGCTACTAACGTTCAGTCTTAAGCTGCAAGTTAGAAGTCAACAGAACAAGCAGGTGCGTGAACTTCATCTCAAAAGGAAGAGAATAGAAGGTGCACATAGATCAGAAGCAAAAGAGAAGGAAGGATCTGTCAGTTAGTAACTTTGATTAATAAAGATCGGGGTTTGGTATAGCAGAGTATTTATAAGTCGTCATAGGTGGAGCAGAGCCATATCCTGCTGTAGATTCAAAGTAAGGAAAGGCTGTCGAATCTCCCCATATTCCAGAAATGATTTTACTTGTGCGCTAATTAAGTTACTTAAAGCTAATATAAGTTAGCCGTTGTGCTCGGGTCGTGGAAGCCTTCCTTTAGAGCGAGAAAGAAGCTACTTGCATTTGCAACAGAAAAACTGGGGGCCAAGCAACTTAGAAAGGCGGCCAAGGCAAGGGGTTAAGGTTCACAGAGCAATATGGGAAGAATCAATTATAGACTTGACTTTATCGTTCTATTCTTCTTAGGGAGTTGTGTGCTAGTGAGAGTTCCTTTGAAGGAGGCGCAGGTGGCGGAGTTGTTAGTTTAATACCGAGTATCAGTTGAGGGAGAGTATGGAGTTGATAAGTTAGTTAGGGAGGTAGGGAGCAAGACTGAGGGGAAGGTGGTTACTGAAATGGATGCCCCATGTGCCAATGCGCTGACTGCGGACTCTTTCCTTCAATCACCCATATCGGTACCCTTTATTGTGGAATATCTTTAATAGGGCCTTTGAACAAAACCCTTCTTATGCTTACTCCCCGGATCTAGCTTATGGACTTTTGACCTTTGCTTGTCGATTCTCTCAAAGACTAGGATGAACCTCGAACTTTCAATCAATCTACTTCAGGATCATGTTACAGGTGCGCTATAGGTTAGGTTGTCCTGTCCTGTAGAATGGCTAAAAACAAATAATATTGTTGACAAAACTAGCACAGCTTAAGCATTACTGGGCATTCATTCTTTCTTCATATAGAAATTCATTCTTCTTAATAGCTAAAGTGAGTTATAACAATTGATTAATTCACTGCTTTCTCTCGTCGCCTCACTTTCTTCAAATCCAGAGATCCGGAACATTCACTTACCGCGCAAGAAAGTCTATAATGGATTCTTCCTCTAAAAAAACTACATTTTCAGAACTGCCACTTACTTGAAGTAGGCTGCTGACGACTTGATACTCGCATTCCGTCTTCTAGATTACATATGAATGAGTTTTCCTAGCCGTTAACCACTATTGGAAGTTTCGGGCTGCCTTAGCGGAGTTATTCTTGTAAGGAGAGGAGTGAATTATGACTTAGAGGTGGTTTTACTTCATTCTATAATAGGTGGCACTTACATGAAACTATCTAATGGGTGCACTTACATGAAACAAGCTGTTTCGCAAGAACAAGCCCCTGCTTACTCTCGGAGCGAACTGAATCAAAAGCCACTTGGACCACGAGGCGCTGAAGAAGCCTATTAAGGTATAAGGGAAATCAGGCTATTAACGGAAAACTGATACTTACAATTCTCATCGACTTAACTCGCATCCAAAGAAACACTCGTATTCAGTCACCCCTACCCTTGAACTCTAATTCTAAGTAAAGTATCAAGTAACGTATGTTGAGTATATATAGACGGGTAATCTTACTATATTAGATGCTATCTATGTGCATTAGGTAATCTTACCATATTAGATGCTATCCATGTGCATTAGATAAATGAAGAAATTCCTCTCTTTTATGCTATGTGCACTATATGAATAATACTACTATATGAATAAGAATACTAGATTGAATCATACTACTATATGAATAAGAATACTAGATTAATAATAATAATAACTTACAGAGCGGGGAACAAGCAAAGGCGAGCTACTTAAACCGGGCGGGGTTGAATCAACTTGAAACGGGTCCCTTTAAACGAGCAGTCAAGACAGTTTAGTCAACGAATACTTTCTTAAATTTGGAGCACTGCGCATAAGCCATATTAGGAACTACCACGGTTCTTTCTATGTTATTAATCCAAATGCATTGCGAGAGTACAATTTCTGAGTTTATCAATAAGTGATTTGCTGCTATAAGCTCTGGTTCATATAGGTTCAAGAGAAAGATTCAGTCAAAGCCTTAAACGAGTTGTGGTCCAGTACAAGCATTAAAGTAAGGATAGGATGCAGGCGCTTTCGGAGTAGATCACGATGCGAGTGTTGTCAACGAGAGAATAAGCATTAGCCCTAGTATAGATGTTAGTAAAGACACTAAACTCACTCCTTGTCTTAGTAGCATCAAAGTATCTCCTTGCGCCCTTGCTTGTTCAGCTGACTCATTGCTTTCTTTCGAGTCTATAAGATCAGATTGCTTGTTGAATGGATTTTCTCGCAGAGTCAAAAAGAAAACAGGATTAGGGATGTTAACTCTAAACAGGGTACCTTGTCAACGCGGAAACAACACACAAGGACTTTGATTGGACCTCAATGAAAAGAGATATTAGTCATTTCATTATGACCTATGAGTTTATTACCTTTAGTACGGGAAGACCTATCCCTCTTTAAGGGGAGATTCCTTCCATATGTTTTCTTTGGCACAGTCTCAAAATGAGGGCATTGCTGTTATTCATTGCTGTTATCTTATATAAAGAAGAATCGGGATGTAAACTACTTAAATAGGAGCTAACAAACCTAAGACAGTAAGAGAGATATTTCCACTTCCAGATAACTAGGGATGTGGACCCCCTTTCGAGTAGAGTAGAGCTAACACCCCTAGGAAGTCGCAACTAACTCAGGAAGAAAAGAGGACCCACGGGGTAGGCGAGGGGCAAAAGTAATAAGAATTCTCAGGAGGTGAAGATACTTACAAAAAATGCATTCCTTGTGGGTTAGGTAATGGGGTAATTCCAAAAGTTCCCTTAACGGAATTTCATGTACCTTAAAACACAGACCTAATTTAGGCAAGATGGTATGAAAGTCGGGTTATAGCTCACTTTAGAATGACCCTATCCCTTGATTTCATTCAAGAGGAAAAGAAGCTACTCTCGGATAGTTCCTTTTACGATACCTAATAAATGATGAAAACGAATGCTACTAATAGTTGGAACTCTTACCTTAAGTCTCAGCAAAATCTTAGTCAATTTCTATTAGTGACCTTGAGTAGGGCTGCACCCCACGGATAAATATTATTGATTCCACAATCAAATCATTCTCAGGGTAAACAAAGTTCTCCGGTGCAAAGAAATCATTGTAGCCAGGGAAAACCATCCTAATGAAGAAGGACATCATTTCCTGGGATACTAAATGAGGGAATAAAGGGTTCTAATGTTCCTCCAATTCTGAGAGCACTTTTCCTTAGACTTCATCATTTTGGCGCACAATGAAATGTTTCCTTTCAAAAAGCTGGGGCTACCGTATGCAAGTATGTATTCAAAAAGGAGAGTAACCGCACATTTTGGGGAGAGCAGTCCGAGCAACAAGTAAGGGAAGGGATTTGAGAAAAGCTAGAGCGAAGCATATAAAAACATTGGGGAATCCTTTGTTCATCCAGAAGCTCAAAGCTATTGAGGAGTTGTATCAAGTATACCATGATCCTTAATTACAGGTGGAACTCCTTAAACACTATATAACCATGAAACAGTGGCCACTCCTTAAAAACTAGAACGCCATGAAAGCCATATTCGAGGATCTACTAATAGTCAAAGATAGGGAAAGCTACCTTAATACAATAATTCCTGAGTACCTAGATCAAAAGGGTGGTGGCCTGAAGAATATTCCATTGAGCAGTTAAGGTCAAATACCTATTGTTAGATTTGCAGCTGGCATGCAACCTAATCTTTCACAGGCCCATGAAAACGAAACCGCTTTTGCTTTATGGGAAACCGAGCACTCATAAAACCTTCATTTTCGACATGATAAGGAGTGTAACATTGATTTAGCTAGTGACAGATACAATGACTTCACTGGCGCTCACGATCATTTTCTTTTCTCTATGGCTTTTTTACGAATGGAATATTCCGGAGGATACTTCTTGGGGAGGCGAGGGAAAAACGGATGCTGTAAATGCTGCAAACAACACTCTTCTAAGAGTACTCGATGTGCAGAGCAGTGTGGATTGGATGCAAAGTATGGGAGAATTGGAACTACAAAAAGAAATGCGCCTATTGTTACCATCACAAATGACCCCGCGGAGAGCATCAGAAATCAAGGTGCTTCAAGTAATTATTAAGTAAGGTTTGAGGTGGAAGTTAGTATAAACAGGGTGGAGTAGAGAGCTTGTGCGAGGAGAGAGTTCTAGCTACCTTCTGGGGTTGTATGCAAAGGATACTTAAGAAGAAAGAAAGGGTGCTCTTGGGAAGACGCGAAAACGGTGTCCATTCAATATATAATGAAGAATTAGCTAAGATCAGATTCTCTGTACAGAGCTCCCAACTTAGTTAGACAAATTATCATGATTGCACAACCTTGAGAGATTACTTTATGGAGCGAGGGATTGGAACCTACAGTAAAAAACGAATAGCACACAAGTAGCCGTGGCTGATACTGCGGTAAGAGACAAGCGAGACGAGTGCTTACTGTTTACGGCACACATGCATCCATCCAAAGCCATTAAGCCAAGGAGAGAGCGGAATACTTTCTGCCCTTTTGTTCGCTTTTGTTCCCCGTTTTACTCTTCATTCAACTCTTCAGAAAGCTACTTCGGATGGACGGACTCAAATGACAATCTTCGAAAAGACATGGAGACCTGTATACCTTGGCAGCGTTACGGATGAGTCTAGCGACACCCTTTGTTCGAAGTGGTAAAAACTATGTTGCTCCGAGCAGGAGTGGGAGAGTTTGAAAGAGAATTGTTCACCTTATTCGCAGCTTCCGCCCCTACGAGTTTCTATCAATGGGTTTGAATTCTCAGCGGGAATGAAAATAACCTACTCTAACCATGAGAAATGGGAACCAAAGAAGTGGTTAGAAGATCAAAAGAATCATAATGATGCCTACGAAAAGCAAGCGGAGGGGAGAACTACAGTTTCAAGATGTTACCCTTAAGATTGCGGGAAGGACTGTTATCTCCTTTCACCAAAAAAGGGGGTTATGATTGTTTTCATGAAGTTTGGGAAGATGGAGTGAGGCCAAATTGGATGTGACAGCTGAGATATGGAGTTTCTAATGGAAACCCACTCACTTGGTTACGAAGCATTTCTTTTTATCTTGCAAGAATTTTGGTAGTATTGAAATTAGCTAAATCAACTCAGTATCCTACACAACCTAACCGAACCCTATACATCAAAATGGTTTATATCGATACAAATTGGGAACATGAGAGAAAACCTAATCTAATCACAAGATGAACCAAGAACTCTATCCATGAAGATTCTATCTGACACGTTTATTGCTCTTCGTCGTCGTTACTAGTAAGGGTCACCTTTTTGACATGAAATTGCCACCTAAAAAACACTTTATGAAGAAATGAACCTATGCTGTGCTTTCGCCCTAACGATTTATCGAACTTGCATCAGGGAGTTAATCCACCAAGCAAGGGGCTGGGGATCAAGTAGCAAGGTATGCATGCCCAAAGAGGACCATGCCCTTCGAAAGTGAACATAAATATGCTGATCGGGAAATTAAGAGAACGGATTTCTAAGTCAACATTTGAGCTTTCTTAGGTGGCATTCCCTGAATGAAGTGAAGATTCCCATATGAAAGAAAGTACCATCCTGCTCTGCTCCTTGTTTCTTTATCTCTGAATTTGAGGCTTCGTTGCGCCTTACCTTGGGCCCCATCTTTTATTGAGTGATTCCTAACTGCTTGTCTTAGGGAAGTTTGATCCACCCGAAAGTAGGTGACATCGCGAGTCGTTGTGAAGGGCCGCTAGTTTTCAATTTCCAATGGCTTATAACTATTAAAGTAGAGTGAAGTATTCTCCCCCATACAGAGTACTAAAAGCGGAAAGTATGTCTTGTGAGAAGTCAATGAGGTCTCTTTGAGAAAACTAACTCCGGTGAGAGTATACGAGTTCAGCTAAAGAACAAGTTGTGTATCATATAGAAACAGTCAATAGAGAATACGCTGGATAAGCAGGTGAGTAAGCGGGATCTTCAGCTATACGCTTACGATGAGTTTCTATTTCCATTTCATAATTCTTTGTTTACAGTTAAAGTTCCGTGAGTTACTAAAGCCCTAAAGAGAAGGGGGTGAGGGCAATACTAGAAGGTTGTGCATCAGCCTCAGTTCAATTGTCAGCAGCAAGTAGTTCTTCAAATAGAGTTCGGGCAATCAGATCTTCTTAACATGCTTAGGAACCAGCAAGAGAACCAGCAAGATGGTAGGCTCAAATGAATTAGTTGTGAACAGTTGGAGAGTGTCAATGAGTCCATGAAGTATAGTTTTCTGGTGTCAAATTCATTCTAAGGACAGTTTCTGAGTGGTCTAAATGGTCTTATACAAAGATAAGTGATAAGGGGGAGAAGAAACAGACTAAGAGAGCAGAACCAGTACTTATAATTCCGGGGGAGCAGAAAAGAAAGGACAAAGGTATTCTTTGAGCCAGTACTTATAATTCCGGACCTTCATTGATTCACACAAGTCAACCTTTCCTAGACTTAACGAGCAGTACAACTTTCAACTACACTTTAAGATCTGAATCGACAACGAATGAAACTTAAGCGACTCTACCTTTAGCTAGTAAGTCTGTCGAGAGTCTTAAGAATACCCTCTTTCGATCGGGGTTCCCATCTAAGTTAAGTGTCTAGTCTTGGGGTGCCTATATTAGTCATTTCCACTATGATGCCTATGGTTGGTTACCCTCATCTATAATACGGAGCTAATGATTCTGTTTCTATATACTTTGACACTTCATCACTTACTTATTACTTTATTACTCAACTTTCCGGTCTTGCGGATTCTTCCTCTCTGGTCGACTCAACTCTCACTCAACTGTATTCAGTAAAGTCAAACAGTAATCTTTCTTGTGCCGAGGAAACAAATACTGATCTTTCAAGCGCTGAAGAAGGCACCTCTTTCGTAGACAAGGGAAGGCGGCACGGCACAAACACCTCTTTGATTATAGAATGACCCATTTCTGTACGAGAACTCCTCTGCAAACTTGACTTGTTCCCTAGCTTGTTAGTGTGCGAAAGCCATTGCTTATTGGAAATACGAGTTACTTACTTCTTGTTGCACCATTACTTGTTGAAAAGACGGGGCGAATGGAGTTATTTGTGGAATGGAATTCTTCGCTAATGGGCAGTTAGAAATGACTGAGTTAAGTAGCAAGACTCTAATTCCTCCTTTCCTTGTCTATTCTAGGGGTTGGTTTACACAGCTTCCTTGTAGTTAAGGAAGGGTAGAAAATAAGGGTTTCACTACTTGACATTAAGGGCTATGAAAGAAGGGTTTACTTAGTCACTCCTAATGTGCAAGTCAAAGATGTAAATGCTATTAAGGTAGAAATCATTGTAATATTCCCACCGACGATATAGATACTTGGTGCAAGAAGGATGAAATGATTTGTTGCGAGATCCACTGGAAGTAGAAACTGGTAAAGAATATAGATCCGTTTCCACATCTGAAGCCGGGGGTTAAGCTATGCCCATTAAATAAACAGGATAGGAAGCAACATAAGAATTCTTATTACCCGATACTAGAAGCCTTAGCGCACCGAGACTCACTCCTTACTCTACTTCATTAAGCTGTGGAGGTAAAAACGAACTTCACTCCTGCGAGTAGAAGCATAGTCAAAAAGGTATTGCCCGGCACAAAAGAGAAGTAAGCGGTAAGCGAGACAGGACAATGAGTTGAATCGTAAGCAGTGCAATGAATCGGCAGCACTTGAAACCGTACTAGCTCCAGCAGTTGATCATGAAAATTCCATTATACAATTCCATTATGACTTTAGAGCACATAGTGTAGAAAGAAGTTACCTAACAGATGATTATCCTTCTTCAAATCCAGATCCTGCTTGAATACCAGATTGAGAGAGTAAACCAGTCAAACCAGTAATTTCACCAACAACGGATTCTACTTATTCACAAAGAGACTCTCCACGCATGAACTTAAGGGCGTAAACAAAAGAAGATACAAGACCCGGTTATTATAAGTTCTGGACCTCGCTTCAAAACCTATTCACAGGACGCAGAACCGAACTCTCATTGTTTCACACAAACACACCTTACTATAGAAAGCCAAGTGAGAGGGCTGTACGAAATAATAGGTAAGGAAAGGCGAAGTAAAGTGTTTTAGGAAAGTATCTAGTGAAAAGTGCTGTTTTCTAGGGCTTAATCGGTTTGCATCTGGCTTAATCGGTTTGCATATTATTATTAAGAAAGAAGAGGATATCAACTGCGCCCCACCCTAAGGATACAGATGGAACTACCCTAAGTGAAATACCTAGCGCTGGTAGATTAGCCAGAGCCTACAGTAGCTCGCAAGTAAGCTGATTTGTAAGCTTATAGGGGATGCTTCACCGAACAAGTGCATAAGCCGTAGAAAGTCCAGTTAACCATAGGGTTATAATAGATGTTATTTGGTAACTCATCCACCTAGTGCTCCCTCTCGACAACCTAGCACTCTTATCCTCTATTAAGATCCTCCGGTACGTCATCTAGTGCTAAGAAGGTACTTCGGAGAGAAATGAATTCCAAGACTCAGTGAAAAGATCTTAAGCCGGGGAAGCTGGAAATTATGTATTTGTTTAGTTTACTTTTACTGAGGACAGTAGTGAAGTATTGCCAGGGCCTTATCGTTCAAGAAAAGAAGTTGAGTATTGTAAAGAATTTAGTAAAGAGGAAGGATCTTTATAAGGATCAGAAGTGTGCAATATATGAGTCTCCTCTTTCAGTTCTTGGCTACTTTCATCCTATAGAGGTCGGGGAAGAATCCAGTCCTGCTTTACCTGAAGCGCTAACGGGAGCTTGCTCGAGAGAGTCTCAAAAACGTGGACTTGTTAATAACTCGTAGGAGGTGAAGAAAGGACGTAGTGGCTTGGTTGTTTTACTCGGTGCTTAGGAGAAAGTTTGCATTGTGTAGAGATTCCCTAGTTATAGAACACCAGACCTGTAAATCAATTGATGTTTGAGTTGAGCTTTTGAGTTGACTCTAAGCAAGAGAGAGAAATGAATTCCATGTTGCAAGCAGGTCTGCAAGTGAAGGAGAGTTCGCATAAGCTGCTTGTCCCGCCTCCAAGTCTTAGAGATAAGATGAAATAGCAAGAACTTAAGTACTGGACTTATAATAACTGGTGCCCTAAGAAAGGAAATAAGCTTAGGAACAAAAGAGAAGGGTGTTGTTATAGATATAGAGAATCAATAGGTCCGAGTGAAGCAAGGTGTCATGGAGAATGGCCTGTTCGAAAGGAAAGTGTAGTGCTCAGGGAAGAATAAGATAGTAATGGCCGGTATAGGGCAGCAAACGGGTAATCTTCAAGTTTGGTTCATGGAAGAAAATAGGATCTTACGCGTTAGGTCGTGGAGATAGGTTGAAAGTTGGCTTACGTAAAGAATATCCATGATAGAAGGAAGCGCACTACATGATTAAGTGGAAAGTAAGGAGAGGAGAAGATGATTAAGTGGAAAGTAAGGAGAGGAGAAGTGGAAAGAAGCCCGCATACATTAGAATATGGTCATTTTAGAAGAGGAGAGGAGGCTTATAAACAGGCTTTGCTTTTCTCTTCCTTGGGGGCGCTAGGCAAGACCAGGTGAGGGATCAGTTCGAAAGGAAGCTACATACGATTTAGCAAGTTACGTTCTTGTTGTTGGCGACGAAAGAGAATATGAAGTTTCAGTGGAAGGAGAGTTAGGGTGCAAGGATTTATACTCTGCTAAGACAAGTTGACCGCTAACGGAGTTTCTGCTCAATCCCAATCGGGCATACAGTTCTTATTGAATTAATACTAGCTAGCTCTTATTCTTTCGACTCCCATGGGGGTCTTCAACTGTTGATTATTATTAGTGATGGGGTGGGGTATCGTTTCATTCCTCTACAGGCTGCCGCATTCCTATTCTTATTGTTAGATGTTTCATTCTAATAAGTTTGGTGGTCAGTGGGAATCCTCTGAGTTAGTCTTAAGAGCGGGATCAGATGACGCAACAAGTGGTTCTGTTCCAAGTGGCCCGAGTGTGAGTTTGGTTCAGTGTCTAAATTATGTAGTTTGTGTGAATAGGTGAAGCCAGTTGCTGATGAGTTCAATCCTGTTGTTTCGGCTTTGGCTCTTGCTTTCCTATTTCATCCAATAGATCATGTCATAGACCTACTCGAGCTTCTAATGCATTTGATGCCTATCCAATAGTTATGCCAATAGGCAGTTATAGACAAGTAAAGATACAAGGTTTCCAAGCAAGGGAGGTTATCCTTAAAAGAAAAGAAGTGGAGCAAGCCTTGAGCTGTAGGTAAGGTTCTAGTTCTGTAGGGGAAGTTATCAGGTAAGTAGCGGAGTCCAAAAAGTAAGGATATAAGACCAACATAAAGAATGGAAGGCAGGATCGATTATTGTTATCTGCAGTTAGAGTTGAAGTTGTCACTATAGTCGTCCAACCTATTAGCATTGTATATAAGCTTGAAACCCATAGGCAAGGCTTAGAGACAGGAAGAGCGGACTCGGAGAATAGATAGTAAGGCTTAGCTAACGGAGAGGCGAACTAACAAACAAGACTATAGGGGAGATAAGTCAAAGAATGAAAAACGAACAAGCAATACTTTAAGGCAGGAAAGGCATACTCACAAAAATCCAATAAAGAGGTAATTCCTAGGGGGCCGGTTATTATAAGTTCTGGAGCGCTCGTTCCATTCTATTTAGTCTATAATAAGGGATCGGACTTTTCTGAAAGAGAGGTAGCCTTAGAGCCGGGGAAGGCATAGCGCAAGGTATGAGTTACAGACCAATAGAAGGTAAAGACAGACTCGTAGACAAGAAGGTCGGGCTTTGACTTGAAAGTGCATTCCGTACATCCTGTTTTTGTCTTTGACTCCTTATTCCTAGGTGTGAGTTAAGGTCCTGTTCCATCATATATAGTAGTAATTCCTATATTATAAGATATTGTATTGGAAACACTAGCTTAAGCCTGATGGTAACAGTAGTCGGAAGCTAGCAAGCAAGGATACAAATAAGCAGTTCAGAGTTAAAACAAGTAAAGTCAGACTTATAACAAGGAAAGGTAGCTTTGAAGTAAGTAGCAGCAGCCTCATCAGTAGTACGAAGGATGAAAAGCACGAGTCATTGTTTGAACCGAGTAGTGGAACTAATTAATATACTCCTGTTGGTAACTTAACTACAAGTCACTACTATTAGAGAAGGGCATCTACCGTTCTTTTCTCTTTGGGACTTATTTCCATTCTGTAATTCCGTATTCCTAGTTGATAGTTTCATCCCTTAGCTAGAGAAGGCCTAATAGAGAATTCGGGAAGGAGAGGTAGGAGGCAAGAACAGAACAGATATAAGTAGATGATCCTAATGAAGTTAGCAGAGAGGAGCCAGAGCCCTTCTAGTAAGTTGCAGAAGCACTAAAGGAGTTCAAAGGGTCTAATAACTTACTTGAATGCGGTACCAATTATGTATCATGGCCAGCTCAATAGATCTCATTTCTTTCTTATATAGTAGGATAACTTCTTCAACAAGGGATGGTGCCTATACTTATAGCCTATATAGAACCCGTTCTAATACCGAGTCGAGTTTAGTCTTCAGTTTACAAGTAGTGGTCCAGAGCCATAACAGTAATAGTTGGGGCAGAGCCGAGCCTTTAGTTGGCGACTCGCCAGTACTTATAAGTTCAGCACCCTGACTTTATGGCAGCTTCTTTTGGTACGAGTATTGTCTAGGTTTGGGCAAGAAAAGCGGGAAGATCAATCTCTTTTCTGAAGTCTTCAGCAGAAGCGCTAAGTTCCTTTCTGGTATCGTTGCGAGTCAAGGTTGGCGAGGGAGAGCTCCATTCTTATACATACAGGTTGAATTAGTAACTGATCCCGTGTTTGTCACCGGTATTCATGGCGGAGGAAGTCCTGGCTACGTTGCTTGTATAGTGGTAGATCGAATGCATGTCTAGTGATAGATCGAATGCAAGGGAAGAATGATCGGGGTAATCTAGTAGATATTGGCGAAGTCGTTTATCACTTTTTGGAATGTTTTTTCCATTCTCAATTATTTAAAAACTACCCAGCCCTATAGCTAGTTTCATTAGAGGCGAGAAAGAGTTCATGTTTGGAGGTTTACCCATTCTATTTCAATATGTGCTATCGTAGTTGCTCGTAAGGTCTTTCATTCTATCTTTTATGATAGATAGAACAGATTCAATTTAACAAGAACAAGAGCAGAGGTGTTGCGGTATGGGATAGTCTCTAGTAGAACCTATGTTAGTCGTTAAGGGTAGTGCTTTGGCTTAGTCTGATTTATAGCTTTCCCGCTCCCTTATGATTCTTTTGATGCGAGGTGTACTAAAGTCAAGTCTCTTTCTTTTCTTTATCCTTAAGAAGATAATAATGAATTTAGAAATGAGAAAGATAATGGATTCAACAGCAAATCTCTCTCCTACAGTACAGATAGAGCTGGATCAGAGGTCGGGGCAGCAAGAGAAGCATCCGTTCTAAAGTAAGCTGCAATTCCGTATAGGTTTGAAATACAGAGGTGGAGGAGCAAGACCAGATCCGATTGCCTTTTACCGAGAAAAAAGGCTGTGAAGGTGTCTGCTAAACCCATAAAATGGAATTCCCCGAACACAGGGGACTTGGTAATAACTCTAGAACACTGGAGGGGAACTCTCATTCTTCTTTTTCAGGACTTGGTGCTGGTGTTAACTGGAGTTGCTTGTCTCTTGCCTTTGTACACGTTGCTTTCCCAGTGTTTGCTACTCTTGCTTGAATCAGAGAGTAAGATATTAGAGTTAAGGCCCTAAAGATGTTAGGCGAAAATGAACTCTAACAGAACTCAAGTAGTTTGGATCTGAACTCAAGTAGTTTGATGGTCAATCATTCAAAACAGCACAGATGAGTGGCCCTGCCCTGCTCTGCGGCCTACCTCTCTTATTTATTACTTAACTATACTTTACTAGCTTCCTGCCTACATAGAACAGGATTTCTTTCTTTCGAAGTTCAAGGACTGGAGTTCATCTTTACTACCGGAATGAGGCTCTGACTTGACTACTCTGGGGTTTGGCAAGGTTTACAATAAGGCTTATCAAGATAAGAGGATAGAGTTAAGGGCTAAGGCAACCTTTATATTAAGTTGGCCGAGTGGTGGGAGTGAAAGGCTTTCCCCTGAAGTCGGGTGCTCGTGTGAAACAATCAATGAAAGTGGAGTTCTTGTGCAAGTTATAAGCCGGCAGCAAGCAGTTCTTCAAGTCTAAAAGGTGTTGGCGCCAGAAGAATAAGGAACAGGTCCAGGTCCCGCTCCTTAAAGTAGTGGTGGAATTACTAGAAGGTCCAGTTCTCAAGTAATTAGCAGATCGAGTTATAAGTATTGTTCCCCACGCTAAGTATTGTTCCCCACGCTAGGTAAGATAGAAGGGGTAAGGTAGAATCCTCCGATAAGAATACTAAGACTACCTAATTAATAAGTCTGGCCTCTAAGAAGAAATACATCTTTCACTTCGAATACAAACTTACTTCTTCATAGAATTGATATTGGTTTCTTCAAAAGGAGTAAATATACCATAAAACAGCTGACAAGCGGATACTTAGGAGAAGAAGAAAGATATAGATAAGTCGTCAGTAGCAATGAAAGGAAAGTCGAGTTCTAAAGAGCGGAAGCAAGCTAAGCTAAGTTAAGTTCGAGTGGCTTACTTAGACACAAGCACTCTAACCTCCCTCTCTAAACCTACCCGAGTCACAGGCTATTCTATACAATACGGGGCTTTTGAGCACTTGCATGGTTGGTGAAGAGCAAACTCGTGGACTCCTACTGTCCTACTGTTTAATGAAATTCTGAAGAAAGTTATATAGAATTAATTATACAGTGTGTATACAGAGTTGGTATAGTAGAAATGAAAGTCAAAAGCTCACTGCCGCTATTAATTAGGTGAACTCTGTTATGACAATTCCTGTTTTGAACTGCTCTTACCCCTCTCTCGTAAAGGGCAGTCCGCCTCTTGCCGAATGAAGCAAGTGAGAAATGAGCCAGCTGCTTCTTTCAATAAGAATAGTGAGAAGGCCAGAATACATAACTTGCTAGCAGATTGTATGAGTATAAGTCCAATGTGTTAAGCAAGTAGTTCATTCAATATTTACTGACGCCCGAAGGAAGGTTCACACAGGACTGGAACAATACAGAGGTGAGATAATCTAATCTAATAATAATAGAATAGAATATAATAATTGTGAGAGAACTGATTCAACTCAGGATTAAACAAGAACGGATTCTTCTCTTGTTGACTTAACTCGCACAGCAAGCATCTTTTTTCTTTCTTGATCCTGCAGATGACCTTGATCCAGTCCAGCGGATCAAACTCTCTCTTTAGCCACTCACCCTTTAGCCACTCTGTCTAAGTTGCTTGGCGGATCCGAGGCAGGAACATAAGAATTTGCCATAGGGGAAAGCCCTATTAATATACTTACAACTTCAATTATAGTCAAAGCCCAGTACTTATAAGTTCAGGCTCATCGCCAACAACCCCGATCCCGCTCCTACTCGCCTGGCGGATCTAATACATATATCTTATCTATCTTATTTCATCTTATTTCGAAATTCTATTAGTGGGGCATATACTCTTTCATCTTATAAAACATTTCACCCTCTATGGCTCTTTCAATTGAAACAAAGTCAGATCTTTTAACCGCTCTATAGCAACAAGTAATATAAGTAGCTACTAGGCAAGTAAGTATAAGTCAGTTTCTAAAGAGAATAACCAGTGCCCCAAAGGAAGCAGTTAGAGCAGAGCTCGTTCAACCAGGAGTACTGATTAGGAGTTAGCCCGTTCAACAAGTCTTGTTCCAATGAATAAGGGAAGCTCGGGAGTGGAAATGCGGAATTGTTGCCAGTTTCCAGAGGTATATGTATAAGAATTAAGGTATCGGCGCCATACCAGTATTAGTTGCCAGCAGCCAGTGTCCGGAGTAGTCAATGCCCCAACTAGTGGTAGTCCAGGTATTATATAAGAATTCAGGTAGAAACAGATCTAAAGTAAGGTTAAGTCTCGGGAAGCAGCCCTTAAGTGAAATGCTGAAGGAGAGGTCGAAGAAAGAGAATCACCAGTGCCCCAGGCCAGTGAGAAAGTAGGGTGTTGGTGCTGCCCCAGTTACAGTGATCAAGTTTAGTAGGCCTATGAGGTTGTGCGGCTGTTTCATCTTTTCTCCTTTCTCAAGAGAATACTTAAGTGATATTGATTTGATTATGTTGCTAAGGCCTATAAGCTAAGTAATGAAATACTAGATGCAGAGAATTGGTAATATGTTTATTATACCTTATCCGAGTACCTATCTTGCTACACCCTCTGCTTTTTGGCACATTTGATTAGATTCAACTACTTACATGGGACCTACTTAGCGAAACAGCTCTTTTTTGCACTCTAGGGTTTACAAGCCCCAACAAGTAGAAATGCCCCTTTGCCATGATTTGTTACCAGAGTAGAGGGATATAAATTAGATACTAAGGCTCCCGGCTATATACTAATAAGTCACTGGACTACCAGGAACAGGAGCAAGATCATAGGTTCTTATGCTTCCAAGTAGATGGAATTTCAGCCTAAGCCTAATTGCATTAGTTCGCAAGGATATGATCTGATCAAGGCTTTAGTATAGTATCCAGCATTGGCCCTGTGTCGTTGCTTGTTTAGTAGTGTAGTGTCTTGGCGAGTTAGATAGTTAGATGATAAAACAAATTGAGTTAGATGAGCCGGGGGTAAAGCAGTTTCTAGGCAATTCTACTCTGAGTTTCTTGTTTCAGGGTGGTTGACTTAAGAAGTTATCAGAGAGAAAAGATCCTCGTTCACCAATTCCCGGGCAACGCTACTACGCGCAACAATACCTATGGATACAATGAATTTCACCCTGCTAGCTCATCTCTGCTACCTGAATGAGGCTAATCTACTTACACTTACTCTACCACCTAGGGTAGCATCCCTACTTTGCTAACTCGAGCAGGAGCTTATACTCCCTCTATTTATTCTAAGTCTATATTTCTACTTACTTCGTCTATATTTCTACTTACTGCGCTAGATCTCTCCCCGAACTGTTTGTTTCATTGATGCCTGAACAGCAACATTTCTATATTTGACTGCTTCGCTTGGTATATATGTATTCATTATTATTCCTGTTGTGCTGGGTATATATGTATTTTCTATTATCCCTATTGAGGATTTCTCTTTCTATAGGATTCCATTTATGATTCAACTTGACCAGAAGGAAAGTAAACTCTTATGAAGCTAGCTCACACCCCTAAGAGTCACTACTACAGTTTGATACCTTAATTAGGCTCATCCTTCTCCCGCTCCTCTATCGTAGTCAACAGCCAAGTAAACAAGCAGGTAGAGTGAAGAGTTACTGGGCAAATTACTAGAAGGTCCAGTTCTTTGATTCTTTAGCACAACATCTGATACTGCCTCCCATTATTAAGTAAGGCTCTGATCCTGTTGATTATCTTGAAACTGTACACACCCTGTACTGTATAAGAAACCTTACTTACAATATTCTATATTTATTCCTCTTGAGAAAGGAGAAAACACAGAAGGGTTTCGCTGCCGCACAACATGATACATTGCTTAGCCGGGGTGCCGACTTCAACTCGCCCTTACTTTATTAAGGCTGCTTGTCTCTTTGTTTACTACTTGGTCAGGGTATACCTCCATCTTAATGGTAGGCACGGGAAGCTATGAAAGCTGGAATTGTGCAAACTCGCAATTACTTACTTCCACTACTCCTTTCCTTGTAAAAGTAAGAATGAAGTTTCAGTTGACAGCTACATAATTCCTTTTTTTCATAGGGATCCTTCTTACTAACCTACTTACTACGTTGCTTGGCGGAAGAACACAGGCATTGAAGTAACCAGTTACCTTATTCTATTGTTTTAGCGTAAGTCTTCAGATTTGATTCAATTCATTCCTATGGTTATAGAGCATCCGTGAAAGATGAAATGGGGCCGGCATACAATCAATCAGTTGTTGGTTCTTCAAGTCAAGTTTCTAATTATCTGCTGGCAACTTATAAATACTCTGCTCTAACTGCATCCTTTTCTAATCCCTGAGTGGAAGACCGCCTTATTAATAGCGCCACCGATGAACAAAGTCAAGTCTAGCTTCTGCTTCAAATCAATAGGAATCCGCTTCAAAGCCCCAGTACTTTATTCTTTAATAACTATGGATTGGATTGCTCCTCCATAGTAGTCTGCAAATTCCATGAAATTCTTCTTTCTAGCACTATCAGGGGTAGCTCGATAGTAGGCATTCATTCCTTAGAGATAGAGATTGGCTGTTTCAGAAGTTCAATTATATAAGATGTCATTTAGGAGACACCCCTATCTTGACGGTGAAGTAACTTTCTACTAATTAATAGAGAGACACCCCTATCTTGACGGTGAAGTAACTTTCTACTAATTAATAGAGTCAAGATACCCGCTTGCAACTTACTTGAGAAAAGCGGATTCGGGAACTCAACCAAGTAGTCAACAAAGAGCAATAGGGGAGCACACCAGGAAGTTAATAAGTATCCGACTTCAATAAGTAAGGGAAAGTCGACAAGCTACTTACTTAAGAATGGAATTGGAAGACATCCTCCACCAGATTATGAGTTTGATGAATACCAGATTGACTTTCTTCTGATCCTAGAACTGGACTTGTGGCCAGGTGGTATAGAACCGAGTCAAACCCACCTGGCCCCTACTAATTGGAGTATGGATCCTTATATAGGAGAACGTATTCCAGGGAACGAGAACGGATGAAACTCTCAGTGGTTGGTTGTCGGATATTGGATACCGTGGATACCTAACTAGAAACCTAACAGTTGCGCCCGGCTTACTTAGTTGCCACTTACTAGAAGCTTAGTTCCTTGCAATTACTTAAGGGCTTTCTAAGTTGCTTGGCCTCTGCAACTACTATGTAAATACACTGTGGATTCATGTTTGACACTTAACTGCTCCTCCGCATGAGAACATGGATGAAGGCTTCTTTAACAGATTCCACTCGCCCAGTCACTACAAAAAGGTAAGGGAAATAATCTATTCCTTAATTGTTGGTGCCTAAGGACATCCTCTACTGAAATAGAAGAAGCACATTATCAACCCTCTACTTATAATTACTTGCCCACACCTCTACTTCTTTAGCCGACCTCACCCATCCTTGAAGTGGAAGTTATGAAATTCAATTCAATCTCTGGCTGGTATAGATATTTGTTACCTAACCGCTTCATATCTTGATTATTGCATTGCCCTTAGCCAACTAAGAAAGACAGATTCTACTCGTAAATTCAGAAGATCGGCTTTAGACTCTGATCCTGATGCTGCATTGTTAACCCTCGTTGACAACTTCTTATTTCTTAGGTTCAGAATCCTTATCTATTTGGTGGTTAATAACTAAAACACTTTGGGTGCGAAGGAAGGTGGTCAGCTTCACTTCTTTTATTGGCATGCTTTCTTCCTCTGCGATATGGCATTGCTTTCTTCCTCTGCGATATAAAGAAGAGATTCTCCAAAAGTAGACCAGTTCTGTTGCCAAAGGCTAAGTAAGTCATAAATGAGTGATTCCTCAAGTGTTGTTCGGGAGCCATAGGTAAGTAGATGAGCCGCATTGAGTATTTAGAGATAGATTTCATCGCATATGCCCTACGAAAAGGTTATTCCCCGGCGGAAAAGGTGTCTCCATCTTCAACAGGAGAAAGAGAGGAGAAGATGCCCTATCAAGTTCTAGGAAGAAATGCATTCGCCGGTTATTATAAGTTCTGGTTCCTAGTTTCTCAGAAGCTACTACCAGAAGGAAGCAACTAAGGGCTTTTATGTTTTTTCCAAGCACAGAGAGGCATAGGTGTGTAGACGAGAATGAATAGGCAGTTTCCGTTAGGTTAAGATGTTCTATATTGTACTTTCTTTCATTCAACAAGTAATACTAACGTTTGCCAAAGCCAAGTGCATTAGTTTCGGTGTTTAGTTATGAAGTGACTGTATGATCTATATAAGTAAGGGGATAAAACCTCTAGAGCGGGACGTAAGGCTTACAGACAGGAAGGGTGGTTTGGCCAAGTGTAATTCCCAGTTCCTCTGTGCTAGTTTTAGTCTTCTAGGTATTTACGTTTGACCCTGTGCCCTAGCTGTTGGATCTCCTTTTGTTGTAAAATAACTCATGCCTTTTTGCTCTAATTACTTTAAGAAACCACTAATCAAATACAAATAAATATCATATGAAAAATACATGCTGATAGTCTTATTGATAGCAGTCCCGGGCTCTTAGGCACATAAGTCAGGATCAAAGGCATTAGTAGAAGAATCCATATCGGCGATTAGAGAATCAAAGTGAGGGGAGCCTGTTTGCCCATAGTAGGTATTCTTATATCTATATTTGTAGTCAAAGTCTGAGAAGCCCTTGCTCCATGTACTGTTTATTGAATTCCCTTTTTGCAGTTAAAGTAATAGAAAAAAGTAGGATAGTTTGACTTACGGGTATAAGCCCGATATGGACAATAAGGAATGGAGCTACTACTGTAGGAAGGACCCTACAACTGATCAAAATAATGGACTTGTGTTGAGAAAAGCAGTATTTATTAACAAGCTATCCTCGCTTCTATTCTTTAGCTTCAATATAAACATCAACCTGGCTCTAACTCCTCCGCTACTTATTAGAAAACTAACTACCTTTGCTTACAAACTGACACTCCTTAGTTGCATCCTTACTACCTGAACATTGCATTATGTATTTCGCTACCTACCTTGCACCCTCCACACACAGATGAGTCTACCGATATTTTCGCTAAGCCTGTCCTTTCTTACTTTCATTATGTATCTCACCTTTTCTTCCAGTAGTTCACCCATAAGTCCCCCTTTTCTTTGCTTTCATTGAGGTAAACTGTATCTGGTTGAGCCAAGACAGGCAGACCCACAATAAAGCTATATAGAATGAAAAGCATTAGTTTTCTTACAAGTCTAAGTAATAATGTCTCGCTAGGGGTTTCGAAAGGATCGGAAGAGCTTCTTTAGTGAAAGAGGTAAGGCTCGCTGTCATTGATTGAATCCCTATTTTTGTAGTTCCATTCCATTGTAGGAGGAGTTTAGCCTTGTTTTCACCGTCCCAATTCTGATTAGTAGTAGCTACAGCCCTAGAAAAAGGAAAGTAAGCCGGCAATGCGAGTAAGGAAGCTTAGGGACCCCAGGAAGAAAGACTGTAGGTAAGCGGCCGAGAAGATCTAGTAAGGAAGTAAGGCTTGAAGTCCAGCCAAGTAACTACTCACGACCGCCAAGGCGACAAGCAACTACAGCCAAGCAACGTATAATTAGTGAGCCTACGGGGGGTTAGTAACTTATTACTATTATGGCCCCATAAACTAATGATTCTGTTCCATACCTTGGAGAGGAATTCCGAACTTGGTAATAACTCTCGAGTCGCCAACACCAACACCAACAGATGACACTGGGGATTAAACAAGAATGAGAAGTCACTATTGTCTGCTTGTCTACTTATCTGCTTGTCGGACATTTGATTTCCTCTAGTCTTGAAACTTAGTCTGGGCCTGGACCCGCTCCATCTTATGCTGGAACTATACTTGCAACTCGTACCTTATTTGTGGAATTCGTATTTGCAAACTGAAACCCGGATACCCAATTATTCAATTGAAAAACTGAAGAAAGAATGAAAGGAAAGGAACTGTGAATCAAACTTAGAAGTAGAAGAACGAAACTACGATATTCTACCTAGCGAAAGGATATAAAGCCAAAGAATGCCCTGTTCCAGTTCTTGTTTCAGACCGGGGTAAATTCAATCATAAGCCTTAGCCGAGGTCTACAAGAAGTAGTTAATCGATGAAGTTGTCAGCAGCATAATACCCTTGCCCTGTTGGAGTTAAGTCTCCCATAACCAAACCCCTTCTTTTGCTTCCATCGATCGTAGATGAAACTTATTCACTTACCACGCTTCAATGCCTTCAATTCAAAAGGTGCACCTTCCTTTCCGCTTGCCGCAACAGAACTATCCAAAAATACAGATGCTAAAGCGCCCCCTGCGAGAAACGTTCTGTATTTATATATAATAGTAGCGTACTACATCTAGCGTACTCACTCTTAGAACAAGCAAGTCATATAGCGCATTTAGTTAACATATTTTCTTGTACAACATGGTAAGTAATTTAGCACATTGAGTATTGAGAGTAGAATCTATAAGTTCCATTACTGGTTTTGAAATAGAAGCTAGATCAGGTAGCGTTGACTGGAATAGGTCACGAGTTTATGAGGGGTGTCATAGAAGAAGTAGCGACCCTAGTTCTCTTTCTCGCCTACCCAGAATTACACTGCC
Source organism: Musa itinerans (assembly GCA_001649415.1). NCBI lineage: Eukaryota > Viridiplantae > Streptophyta > Magnoliopsida > Zingiberales > Musaceae > Musa > Musa itinerans. Next base: position 76,830 of record LVTN01000139.1, read on the forward strand.
CTTTATTAGAAGTTGGAAACCCTATGATTATTGACTTCCTTTCCTTGCTTCCTTGTCCGTACTTGATTCTTGCCCTGCGCCACCAACACCCTACTTAAACAAACCCTTAAACTAGATTTCTCAATTGGAACTTTAGAGAAGGAGCTAGAGGTTGATTACTTCCTATTCAATGGTTGGTTATCAACTTATATCATATATCTATTAAACTGAGCTCAATCCCCCTATTCTGACCTTCAAGCTAAAATCCTATGATTATGCTTATTCTGCGCGTACCTTATTTCATTCTTACTTAAGATTGGGGAGCGCATAACATAAGGAACTACAGCCTACTTTAACCATCTAGTCGGCCGGCGGATTCTCTCGTCGATTTCACAAGAACAGGAACTCCCCTAGAAGAACCGAACCCTTCTTTCAAGCTTCGTTGCTTGCTGCTTCCTTACGCACAGTTTCCTCTCTCGCAGATTTAGGGCCAAGAACTTCTCTCAGGGACAATGGCACAAGAACAGAGCTTCTCTCGTCACCAACACTTGAAACTTGCCTTACAGCTCCTTATGCTGCCTGCTTCTGTTGGGGATTCTGAATCCTTACTTTCCTCGCCACTAGAAAGAAGTATTCCATTCCTGTTTTCGATGATAGATAGCTGCCTTGTACAAGTCCTGTGTTTTTGATGCTAACCTTTGACTTGCACCTGAACCTTATGATGCTAGCCTCTTACTTGCACCAACCACCTTCATTATGTCCTTATGATGCGCTAAGTGGTCTAAGCCCAACTTATATACACGCGTAAACAGATTGTCCCACCCAGAGTAACTAAAGTAGATGAGCCGAATTCAGTTAGATGAGATTAACTCGGGAAAGCAGACAATCATATAAGTAACTGTAGTAGTGAGTGACTTACAACTACTAGGTCGGTAGAGGAGAAAGAGAACCAAATCACCAAAACACGGGCAATGACTTTAAGGGTACAGGACTTGGCCGGCTTACTTAGTTGCTTGCCTATCCGTTGCTTGGTGGCTGAAACACCCTACTTTCTCACTTGAACTGTCCTTTGGAAGCAGAATGGAATGATAAGCGGAATCTTAGGATCTAATTGCCCCAACTAGCCTTAGAGCTAGAGTACCGAAACCCGAACCAATACACTATATGATTTTCTTCCCTTTAACTGAGATATGGGCATGATAACTGAGATGAGGCTTCCCTTTTTAAAAAGGAATTGACACTTCAAACAAAAAACTAGGATGAAACTAAGGATTACACTTGTTGTTGCTAAGTAGTTGCTTGGCCCCTTGCTGGTTAAGAAGACTGGAATAATGACTTGCTGCTGACCCCTGAACTACCGATTTATTCTCATCGCAAGTACCCTGTTCACTTGTATCTAAGGGTGTGTTCGGTGCCTATTTTTGAAACAAGTGAAGAGTCTTGAGCATTAAAGTAAGCTGTTGGGTTCTGCTCTTCCATATGAAGCTAGGTGGATTCCATTCTCTTCTTTCTAGTTTAGGGATGCCGACATCAATCAAATAGGAAAGAAAGAAAAAGGGTAACTCAAGTAAACAAGGAAAGAAAGGGGTAACTAAAGTAAACAAGCAATTGAACAAGTAAGAGGCAAGGCTGTGAGGTTCGCGAAATCAAAAGGGTTGGTTGTCACTTAATTCTATCATATGCCAGCAAGATAGAGAAAATGAAAGAAATCAGGTTTGAAGCATAAGTAGCAGAGTAACTGAAGTCAATAAGCAAATCAAAGCGTTGTGTTTCTTTACTAACTAGTTTATATACTATAGGAGTCACTAGCTAACAGAGTTGACAATTTCCATTCCACCAAAGTAAGTCCTCATAAAACTCAAACGATTGGCAAACGAGAATGCACTGATTGCCTTTACCGAGAAGAAACAGTAGAAAGGTGTGATGCTCTAGGTTTTGGCGACGAGATCTGGATCTTCAGCTGTTGTCAGTTCTATTCACTGTTTTCCTTGATACTTTCTCGATAAAGCTTGAGATGGAATTGATTCGTACCTTAACTGCAGTTCCTTCCCGCAACAAATCATTTTATCTCTTCTCTTACAACGGAGGAGAAAAAGAAAGAAAGAAAGGTGCTGAAAGCCTCCTAACTACCAACCTACCAGCAAATAGACTACTTATAGCTATCCAACTATAGAAAGTATGAAAGAAGAGCAAGTCACACACTACAACTAAAAGAATAGAAGGTGTGTAAGCTCTATAATTAATAAGTAGGAACGAGCGTAATACCTGTTGCGAGGAGGTTTGATAGGAAGGCGTCAGGCTCGCCCGAACTTAAGTACTGGTAGTTGCTTGGCGGTCTCTTAGTGTGGGAGCTTGAGTAGAGGCCCTTATTTTAAGTTGTTGTCGTGGAGAGTCTTTCCCGACTTGTAGTTAAGGGTAGTGAGTCGTCAATTAAAGCGCTAAGTAGAATATGTATGAAAGAAGGGCTTTGAAGCGCTAAGTACTTAAGTATGAGGGAATGGCTTTTTCAGCAGTAAGTACTTTCATTGAAAACGAGTGGTCGGGTGCGAGTGCTAAGTTTCAGTAGAGAATTGCCCTATTGCCTAAGAAAGAATGGAATGTTAGTGCAAAAGAGAATAGAATTGAGAAGCACCCAGCTTTCTACTGCTTGAGCAATTTGGAATTAATTTCAAAAGAACTGAACGACAACTGGACATCTAATATAAGAAGAGAGGAACGAAACAGCTGACTAGATAATATAAGAGAAGAACCAAACTACTGACTAGATTCTCTAACTGCTGATTCAAATAGAACTGACTTACTATATACTCTACTCTGTCTTACGAACCCTATATACTCTACTCTGTCTTACGAACCCTATACTAATTTACTTGATTCTTTCCTAAAGCTAGCGACGTTGCTTGTTTGCTTGTTCCCCGAAACAATAAGACTACAGCGCCTTGCTTTAATAATGGAGAGACTATAGTATAGAATCAATAAAGTAACAAAGCACTGGAACCTTACTTAACTCACACAACTGCGAAACTTGTTAATAAAGACATGTTTGCTCGAAGGACATCACTTTTGCTGTAGGGCGAACTCTAAACTTACTGTTCACTTTCCTTTACCATTGAATGGAGGCATCTGAACGCTAGACTCAACCCAAGTACTTGATTAGCGCCCTTGTGTTTCTAGCCTTGCTTTCAATCTACCAGTTACTTATTCCAACTTAGTAGTTTGATTTCATTAAGCTATCTTCTCCAAGTCATTAAGCTATCTTCTCGTTGTTTCATTTGCTTTAGCTATCTTTGTCACTTTCACTATCTTTGTAACACTTTAGCTATCTTCTCCACTTCCTACCGGGGCCTAGCACTGGCTAAAGGAATATATTCGAAGGATTACCCTGGGCAGGATCAGTGTGTGAATCATAAGTCCGACTCCGATGAGTTAGTACCTAAATAGAAAGCTTCAGTCTCACATAATGGGGCGCCTGGTAAGTAATTATGTGCTCTCTCTTCACTTCACTTTCACTCGTGTTAGCACCGTAAGTAAGTATCTTCACAGCTTCCTCACAGTTTACTTGAATCACGAATTGGAGCACCCATGAGGCGTTGAATAGAATCTAGTGCAAAAGAATATTGGATAGTGCATGCACCTATTATAGAAAGAAGTAAGAGAACACTGATGACTGCGCCGCTGCTTACATCTATAATGAAAAGTGACCTTATTCCTGAGGATTTGGAATATAGTGCACATTGATCTAAGATTGGAATTTCATATCATTTCATCTAGTCCACATAGTCTACCATAAAAGGATTTTCTATCTCTTGCACAACAGCTATATTGATTAAGGTAAACCAACCATAGCATAGCTTCGTTTACTTGCTCAACTCCCTAACCGATAAGCGTCAGCACCCGCAGCAGACAAGTGGTAGCTTGCCGTCTTGTCTAGTAGTGACTTGGCCCCGGGTCTAACACAAAGGTAACAAGCCTATTACTATTACATAAGTACTAAAAGAGTTCAAAGAGACAGTTCCGGGGCAGGGACAGAATATCTTCCTTCCTTCTTATGCCCTTGTTTTGGAAGAGCAGCCCTTTCGCGCGACTTACTATGTTGCTTGGCCCCTTTCTACTCTACCGACCTAGTAGTAGCTTTTCTGCCTTTGCACTAGCTTATTTACTTATTTCATTCTTTTCTACGTTTTCTACTTTACCCATGGACTTGATCTCTTCTAACTCAATAGGCAATACTTAACGCTGAAGCAACAAACAAATACGGATGAAACTCAGAGGAGAACTTCTGAAACTCGGTAAAGCCTTTGACTCCTATAGCTCTATTAATAAAGAATGAAACCATAACTGAAGTAGACTCATCACCAACAAACACAGACACAGATTCAATTAGGGAGAAAACAAGTAAGCTCCCTTCCGCTAGTGCCACTTATATATTGGATATTTGCTCCTACTCCTGCTCTGCTGTCAACTAATTACATTAGAAACTTCAATACCAGAGGATAGGTCGGAAACAGTTAGATCAGTAGAGCAAGCATAGGTGTTTAAGCAAGATTATAGGATTAATATAAGTTCAAGTAACAACTACTACAAAGGAAAATCAAGTAATTAACTACCAGGTCCTCTACTAAAGAAGATAGGCCAAGCGGATAAGCCACTATTATCAGTTTTGTTTCAAGATCAGTAGTATATATAATAGATTCCACACAGAGAGGGACACCCCCTACTTTGACCTGAAGAATGAGAATGGAATTCCAGAATTTGACTCGCAATCAAACAGTAGCAACAGTAGCTCTTTCTTCCTAACCTGTAGACTAAACACCTGTAGACTCCACTCTCCTTTACTTATTAAGGCTTTATTTCTTTTCACTGCATTCTGTATTTAGAGAAAGAAAGGATGCCTATTACTTGAAAACCGCATGAAACCCGCATCTAGTAGAATACATAGAATACATTTAAGCTGGGGAATCCTATCCGTAAGGCAGACTCCTTTGACAGTGGAGATACCTTTAGCAGCCTGGCATATACGAATTAATCTTATAGAACATTTCACCCTCGCTTGCTCCTAGACCCATGTAAACAATTCCGCCCTATTCTTTTCAGTATGGAGCTTCCCCTGTCGACCTATACCTAAATTATTATCCGTATGCCTCTGGCTCATCTCTGCTAACTTCTATTCTCAAGTCAGAATAAAACAAATAAGTGTAAAAGAATTGACCTAGCGGCAAGCATACTTTAAGCTACTGCCCGACATCCTCTACCTCTGGACTATGAAACTACTAGTGGAAGGGCGAATACAGGATTTGCAGAAGAAAGAGAATCAACAGTGTAAGTTCATAAGTGGCGGAAAGGGAGTTAGGTTAGTTTCAAGAGCAAGAAAGGATACCTATGACCAGAAATGTGCATGACGTACTGGGTAGATGCCTATGACCAGAGACGAGCATCTTAACCTTAGCAACAGTAGCAACTAGGCAATCAGGGAATAAATTCTACTACGCGCCAAGGAGAGAAAGGTGGAATTCTTTGTCTAGGAAGCAGGCAAGAGAGAACTCGTCTTGATTTCTTTCTTTCGAAGAGCACTGGATTGATTGTCTCTCTCTAAGCCAACAACTAGAACTGCATTAGCATCAGAAGGAATTGATTCTTTCCCAAAGCAAAGCCAATAAGGGCACAGGTTATTATAAGTTCTGGTTCTACTGCTTTGAGGCTAGGTCGGCAGCCAATAAGAGAAATCAGAATGTTGTTTACTTAACACCTTAGGCATCAAAACAGGTTCACTCAGGAATCGATATCAGTAAGTACCAAGCTTCCCTTTAAGTAGTTAACACCGCCAAGCAACTTTAATACTTCAATCGTAAGAAACAACATATAGTATAGTTATTATGAGTTAAGGTAAAAATAGTAGAAAGTCTTTTAGTAACTTAGCAGAGAACTAGTTACGCGGTAGTCCTAATACATTCACTTCCCACATCTTATCGAGTGTACTTTTAGAGCTAGAGCACCCACCTGACCTCATAAGAGAATAAGAGTAAGCTAGTTGTTTCATTAAAGTGAGTTGTTTCATGAAATACCAACACCGGCCAGTACGCTGAACCTATCTTACCGAAGTGCCAGTTTCATTCTTTGTTTAATACTTGGTCAGCTAAGCTACTTATTGAATTCTTCCTTTTATGTGGTTGGTAGGGTACCTATTCCTTTGACTCTTATAATGTATTAATTGGTGTTGCCATTACCGATACTAAGGGAATAAACATCTTACTTAGTTTCAATAACCGGAGAGGGATATCAGGACTAATACTATTGGGAGCGGGGGGGATACTATGGATTTATACCTTAGGAGCAGTAGTTCAATAACTTGAAAAGGCTTGTTCAATTCTTTGTGTTATACTAGATTCGGTTCCTGGTTGGTTAAAAGCACTGGGTGATTACTTACTTAGTGGGGTGGTCTACTTAACTCGCAATTGACTAGCGGACCTAATTGAATCTTGGGACGCTGTGCTTAATAATAGGGCTGAAGGAGAGTATTTATTGTAAGTTGAGGATTGATCTGCGCGTAAAGAAGGAGTTTCTAGTAGAGTTGAACTACTTTACCTCCAGAAGGATATTCCTACTTCGGTTGTAGTAGTGTCTTGGTGAGTGTCTTGGCTGTTGCAAGAGGAGATGCACACTAGTGCCTTTCATTAAGGAGTTTAAGGAGAGGACAACTCTTTCACCCGGATCAGCACCAATGGATTCCAAGTAAGAAAAGTCTGCTCTGCTGTTAGTGGTTCTTTTTTGGAAAGTAAGTAAGCTGGAACAGGTACAGGCTTTGAAGCGGTAAGTTAATCCCCAGTTACAGTTCTAGTGTTTCAGTAGCTAGTGGTGGTGTTGGCGCAAGTGAAGTGTTTTAACGTCAGAAGAAGGAATACATGATTTGGAGCCTGAGAAAGATACGTTTGCTTGTTGACTTGTCTAGTTGCTTGGCGAGTCCGATGAAAAACTAGATGGATTTGTTTGGCATTTGTTTGGCTCTGGCCTATACTGAATGTAAGTACAAAATTCTATATTATCTTATTATAGGCGACTTGATATTAATTTGAGTTCAATTCTTTTAACTACGTTGGTTGGCGGTTCAGAAGAAAGGATTGCAGCTGAAACTGACTATAGAGGCCCCTTTGACTTTAGTCCTAATTAATAGCTAAAGTGAGCTTATTTGTTTTCTCCCTTGTATCATCAGTTATCCCATATGTAGTACTGCTAGAGTAAGAGTTTCAGTAAGTATTTACAGTAATTATAAGTTCTGGCAGCACCTTATGATTAGTAGTAGTTCTGTATAACTCGTTGTGTTGTTTGTTCATAAAGTGTAGTTCGACTTATCTTCTTCGTAAAACCCCAGGACTCTCTTTTGCTTACTAGGCTGGATGCAACCTCCATAACCCTGCCCTGCCCTCTCTGGCTCTTTCAACTAACCTTACTCCCAACCACATAGCAAGTGGGCAAGCGGACTCCTACGGAAGGTCTCTTTCTACAGATATAAAGTCTGGTGAAGTTGGCAAAGGATCTGAACCTGTGTGGTATGCTAGCAGGGTGAATTTAATTGTATCCATAGATTTGGGTTCCTAGTGTGGAATAAAATCTAAGAAATTCAATAAACTAGAAACAAAGAGATCTTTGCAGGTCTCTGGACTCTACTAATTCTGTATTGATCCTTATATAGGAGAACGGATGAAACTACTTAGTTCAATTCTAACTAATGATACTGCATTGCTTCCTAACGCCAGTACAACTATCACTGGCAATGAACTTCCCTTTCAGAGCATGGAATTGTTAACTCAGGAACGAAAACAGGAATTGGTTCACTTCCCTTTCCACTTGACCGTTGCATGGGCTATCCGCACCCGAACTCTTCTTAAACAGTGGGTGGGTTAGCGAGAAGGAGCAAACAAGCAGAATAGTTTCTATCCGGGAGAGGCACCCCGAGTTCAATCAGTATTAGTGGACTACAGTTCAATCAGTATTAGTGGACTACCAGGGTCACTATTTTCTTATATAGAAGCCGAGCCGATAGGAAGCTGTGAGAATGAAGATTCAAAGGTATCTCCTAGGCTAAAACAAGCAACTACTGTAGTATAACCTAGTAAGAAAACCTAATTTGAAGCCGCCCTAAGGGAATGACCTGAACTTATAAGTACTGGGAGTATCTTTAAGTTATGGTTTCATCCCCAACAAGCAATGGGAGAGAGGCGAGAAAAGAAGCTGCTACCGAAATAGAGAGAGAGAGGGGCGACTTCGAGAGGTATTAAGGGGAAGAGTTTTAGTGATACTCGCCCTTTCCGATGATCGATATAATTGTTCTTTATTTCCTTCCTTTTTTTCTATAGTGGAAATTGATGAAACTTATCTGACTAATCTAATCCAATTGAAAATAGAATAGAATCGTGAAAATGTATTACTCTCAGTTCTATCTTTCTTCAATAGATAGGTTTAATGAGTCTCTTAGGCGAACTAAGTTTACCGGCTCTACGACCACACAAGGCAGTACTTTAGAGCTCATTGGGCCTTCCGCTTTCTCGATCACCTATCAACGGAGAATTTCGTTCTGAAGAACGGCCTAGGATCCACCCTGAATGTATCAATTGGATTGGTGTAGCATAACATTCATTGGATAAAACATTTGGCGAAAGAAGCCGCTAATCGCTAATAGTAATTGGGCCTTTGATTCCCCCGTAGCAAGCTTGCTTTTTGATCGTAAAGAGCAGATACACTTCACTTAGCCATGGGTTCTCCCTCCCATCTCTCATATAGTTCGCTCTTTCTCTTAAAACTAAAATGACCTACCCTTTCTGTCCCGATCTATACTTAACAGAACACTGCTAACTAAGGGCTCTGCTTACTCTTTACTCTAAGCTCTGCTCTAAAACAGCTGACTCAACCCTTTCACTCTTAAAGAATATAGTGGCTCTAAATGAAATAAGATTGATTTGCACCTTCACCCTGCTTTCCATTCCATTCAAGTCCATTCGAGTATAAAAGTACAGTACTTTCGTTAATAGACCTCGCATCAAAACCAGTACTTTCTTCTTCAACAAGAACTATACCTGCTAATGTGAGAGAATAGGGCTGCTCTTCTCCTACGATACTAAACTCATTTTCTCATTTTTCAGTAAATTATGTATCTTGACCCCCGAAAGGGTGTCCCAGTGCATTTCACGCTTATAATCAATCTTTGCGCTCTTACTAGGACAGCTCCATTCTCTTCTTTTGACTTGTAGGGTACCAGGGTGTCTATATCTAGCTTACTTTCAGGGGTTAAGATATTCTCTTCTTTCTTTCTCGGAGAGTCAGGTTCCACTCTATCTTCTTATTCAACAAGCGAATCCATCTATTCAAGAAGTCAACAACTGCGGAATCTCGGCTTAGCTTACAGCTTCATCTCTTCTTAGCTTCTTAATACGATTCAACTCATTCATGTAACTTCCCCCCCGATTGCACACTTTTTCTCTGGGTGAGGTGGCGAAGGAGTATCCTTAGTTTCTATACAAACCTAGTATAGCGAGATTCCATTCTTTAATTCCACTCACTATCCTTAAGCATAGAATTCGATTTCACTGAACTTGCACTATCAACTCGAAACTGTCTTCTTCACTTAGTCTTGCCCGCGAACCCATCCTCTTGAAGCACCCTGAAACAATACCACCCGCTCCAGCGGTACAATAACCTCTTTTCACTTCAATGAAACTACTTAGAGCTAGAGAAGAACAATAAGTTGACGACTTGATCACTTAGCGCGCATATATAGTTTGAGGGAACTTATTAAGACCTGAAATAGAGAAAGATGGATATTTGCTATTAACAAACAGTGGAAGACAGAGCGTAAACTTAGAGAAGACAAGCTACAGTAATAACTCCAGTCCACTTCCCTCCCCCCACTTACTGCTCCAGGTGATTCTTCCGTTTTAGATCCCGATCCTAATCTCCTTTATGAACGAACCGAACCGCTTGCTGCTGTCAACGCATCATTAGAACATATTTATTGAGTGGCCGAACACAGAAATTGTAATAACGTTTCTTGGGGACTTGTACCGGGCAACGACAAAACTAGCATATAATTGACTTAGCGCTTACTGTAACCTATAACATTCGCACACCCAAGAGAGAGACTATGCTAAAGTTACTACAAGGGGCTGTCACCCTTATTTCTCTAAGTTGAAGCCTTGTTTTCACTCCGATTAAATCAATTCCCTAGCCTTGCGCCCTATTAAAGGCTCTTCTCATTCATTTTTCCTGTGCTAACTTTATTGTTTCCCTGATTGTCCCATTGTTCCGTTGTTTGTTAGACCTGTTCCTAATACGTTGTAATCTCATTTATGGAATACATATGATACAACCTTCTTTTGATTTATTGTTCGCTTGTTTCATTTAGTGCACACGCATATGAGTAAACAAACGGATTTAGTGCACCTGCATATAGAGTCTAGTAAACAAACTTCTTACTGCTATGAATTAGCCCACGTAGTGGTAACCCAACTGCTAAACTCTATAAACTCAACAAGCAAATATGGGTTTCTAACCAGGTCCAAGCAACCTCGATAGAATAGAATTGAGGCACGCACAGAACAAGCAAGGCAAGGAGCAAGTAACGTAGAAAGAAGCGAGTAGATAAGCGTGGGTAAGATGGGAGTTTGGTGTTGGCACAAGTCAATTACTAGAAGGCCTGCTTTCGGGAGTTCACCTGAAGAATGGAATTTATTAAATAATATAGATAAGAAAGAGCAACGTATAGAAACCAGTAAGAGGACACTTCTTCTTAACCCGGAGACAAAGATTCCATCTATTTTGTTCCGGCTTCTGTGCAAGAAAGAGGTTATTCATTAGATGTTTGACTCTGCTGCAAGAAACAAGTCCATGATTCAGGGATGCTTGTAGTTGATAGATAGAGGCACTAGCATTTCCTTACTCCATTTCACTTCCCGCTGCATTTCCTGTAATTTCTTATGATTCTAAACTCTGGTCTGGCACAAGAAGAACTTCAAGTGATTATGAAGAGCTTCTTCTATTTCTATAGGAGAAAAGTAGACAACAAACACTAACCCTGCCCGCCTCTTATCCTAATACTTATTATATACTCAACGTTGCTTCTTTAAAAACCACTTTGATTCTATTGTGCTAACGTAAGTTCTATACTTTATAACTAAGTTCTTGAATTGAATGGAGTGCACCCGGGAAGAGCGCTCTACCATTAAAGATTCTAGTATTTCATTGAAAATAGCATTCTCAAAGCCTATAGAGTACCGTATAGTCCTAATTAATAGTGCGCGTTTGTAAGAGTTACCCTATGTGATGTTACTTTGTTCTCTAAGTTGTGCCAAGACTGTCAGTGAATCATGAAATGGAATATTACCCGTATCCATACTCAGCACCCTTATCTTATTTTGCCAACCTCTTATTTCTTTCTGAACCTGACTTAGATATAAGCAACCAAGTAGTATAAAAGCAATCACCGAACCTCGACTCAGAGCCTACCACTGATCTTGCATACAAACAAAACAATAAGGATTTCCCTAGTTGGGGCAACATCAGATAGTCAAGTTCAGGGGCTTAATCATCCACTCTCACTGCAGCTTCCCTTAGCACAGCGTATTCTCGAACAGCTTATATTCCCTGCATCTCCTTATCTAGCTTTCATGCCATCGCCATCCTATCTACTTCCACTCGGTGAATAGCTGTAAACCCTACCTTTCTACTGCTTCGCCAGATTGAGAGCGCATAGAAGTCACGTCACACATTCATCTCTCTATTACGGAAACTTGACTGCTTGCTTCATCATCTCTAGAAAATGACCATATATCTATATAAACACAAAAACCTTTCCCTTCTTATTGAACTTTTGCCTTAACCTTACCTTCAAGATCCAGCTCTTTCTACTTTACTGGATTCCTCATCTTATCCAGCTGATTCTTAAACAAGAACAGTAACGCGGAGAATATCTTTGTCTAACAGAAACCACTTCCTCCTGATTGACTTGCGCCAACTCCTCTCCTTATCAAGCTTATGATTCTGCTTACTCTATCACTGCTTACTATAATGCTCTTGGAGACTTCCCACTTGCTCTGCTTCCTTCTCACTTACAGCTGCTACTTCTCATATTTACTTCCTTCGCAAAGAGATGATTGATCTTTACTTTACGATGAAAGAAACAATAACAGCAAACGCTTCAACGCCAGGCCTAGTATATAATATAACTTAAGTGTGCTATATCCAACACCCCTTTCCCTTTACCTTTCACCTTTCTCTTTTGATTCCTAAGTTGCTTCTTCTCCTACAGCGGGATCTGCTCTAACTACTTCCTTTCTTTCGCCAACACACACCTTAACTCCTTTCTCCTTACTCTCAAACATCACTTCCCTATTCTTCTCTTGTTCAAATCTTCTTAAGAAAGTGATTACCGCGAATTAGGGTTTTTCATTTCCCCTAGCCCGAGTGAATTATCAAGTTCCCTTCCCTTGGGATTTAAAGGAAATAGCAAAGAATCATTCTGCGTGTAGTGAACTGCCAGCTATACCTGAGCAAGATAAGCTCCCAGAGGAACCCTAGATAGATCGTTGAGCTCCTTACTTCTCTGGAAGTTGTGGTCTAATTTAGCTCTGTCAACCTCCTACTCCCACAGTGGGATGATTGGATGGCCTCCCTTCTTTAGCCAATGTACTTTGTTGTTATTGTTCTGATGATATATCGCGTATAGAGAAGCGGAGACATGTACATGAAATATGACTTGTCCCAGTCCATAAACCGAAAGTTAGGGGCTGTAACTAAGCCCTCTGGAATGCATTCTCTTGCTTCACTCTAAGGGCGGCTAAGGTAGGTCCGCTTATAACTCTTCCTATTGGGCTCCTGCCGCCACGAGGAAAAGAAAGGACTTGTAGTTACTTGTCTAGTAGTTGCAAAGTAGTAGCTTAGCTGTACCTATCACTTTTGAGTTAGTTCTGTCGCATATTCTACCGCTTCTGGAATGGACTAGTCTGGGTTCGGAAGAAGAATTCTATCTAGATTCAATAGTCCAAGCTTTAGGCAATAATGTTTGACTTTTGTAAGAAACCCTGACCAGAGTTACTATACTTAAAGAACGTAGGCATATGAACCGAAATACCATACCTGTTTTACGTCTTTGAGACGCTACTTTCCTTTGCATTGCACTCAATCTTGATTCTTCCATACCTAACTAAACATGGTAAGGCTATAGGATAGGATGGAATTATTCTACAGTACTGGGACCACTATCGATCGACTCCACGAAAAGTACTCCTTTGTCTTGGCTCTCCCATCTATCTCTCTATAATGACTGGAATCAATCCCCTCTATCTCTCTATCTCTAAGGGATCCAACTAATAAGTCAAGTCTTACTTAAAGGAGAAATCTGACCTTCATCGCTTTTAGTCCTACTGTACTCGCTTGAAAACTACTAGGATCGATTGCTATCCTGCCTTCCATCCCCAACGAAAAGTATGCCTTTACTTGCTATTGACCTGGCTATTGACCTGTCCCTCTGACCCCTTGCTTGAAGTCTTAGATGCTAGGAGAAACTACGATACCACAGTAGTGCCCCCACGTACTTAATCTCAGTGAACTCAACTCTCAACTCTGAATGAACCCAGAACTCAGAGGAATTGCACTCAAAAGACATAGTCCCACTTCGGATAAAGAATTGACCTCTAGAACACCTGCCTTGCAATCGTAGCTTCAACCAAAGAATTCGACTATAAAGTAAGGATACTAAGGTAAAGTCCGGATACTAAGAAGGGTAAGGGGGTTGATCCTAGCTTATTCAATCCTAGCTTATTCAATCCTAGCTTATTCAATCCTAGCTTATTCAATCCTAGCTTATTCAATCCTAGCTTATTCAATCCTAGCTTATTCACTGTAAACTAAGAAAACCACTATTTATTGCCTTATTGCCCACCTATACGCCTATTGCTGAGGAAGCACCAACCTACTTATCTTTCTGGTCGACTGGAATTGATGAATGGAAAAACTCATACGGAATGAAACGACTCCCCTAGGATTGGAGAATGAAACTCGGCAGACACTAGGAATAAGGAAGAAAACGAAACCTATTGACACGCACATGACATAAACACAGTCACTTTGTTAGTAGACACAAACACACCCACTGAAAAGTAGGCACACACACAGCTACCCACGGCAATTCATTCAAACAGGCACTCAACTATACAACTTTCTGGAATTGAAGACGAAGAAACAATACTTGCTGCTTTGCGCCTCTCTCTTTCAACTAACCAACCTCTTCTCTTAGCGCCCGATATGATAATGTTTGCACTACACACTCTGAATAAGGATTTCTCTTTAATAAGCACTGATCTTCTCGAGTAGCAAATACAGATTCCAATCGAACTATGAAACTGACTTTGGAACCAATGATTCTATTACTGCATACACCCACATACACACGCCCACACACGACACGGCCCACATACACCCAAAGACACGCCCACATACACCCAAAGACACGCGCCCACACACGGCCACATACACCCAAAGACACACGGCCACAGACACGCCCACACACGTCCCACATACACTCAAAGAGACACCCGAAGTGACTTAACTCATACTTAGAATAAACCATTCACCTTAGAAAAACCATTAACGTTCCATTGCGCCAATTCCATGAAAAAGTAGAGCTGTTTTTTGACCAATAAACTCTAAGAAATGACTCCAAATGGAATATATGATAAGAGAAAATGACCTATTATGACTCCAAATGGAATATATGATAAGAGAAGATTACCTATTCCCTAAGTCTCCCTTTCCTGGCTCTAACTCTTCCACTGCCTTATCTCATCCTGTGCCTTAGTGCGCGGGGGCAAACATCTACTTACTGCCTTTAAGGCTTCCTCCCTTACGATGAAATATGACTACCTATATCTATTCTCGACCTTCCCCTCCTTGTTTAAAACTACAATTGCTGTAGCAGAGTAAGCTAACGGGGCGAACAGAAAACTCGCTAATGCTGGTTGCTTCCGTAATGGCTAACGCACTTGTTCTCAAGTCATAATTCCACCATTTCACTCACATAAGATAAGGTGGGTCAAAAAAGAGAAAGGTGGGTTTCATCGTATTCCTATTGAAAAGAAAATAATGGAATTTCACTAACACGTACTTCCCCACTTGACTCCTATCCTAACTTTGCTTCGAACACTGGACCCCTTCCCTTGCTCTTGACTTGACACTGGCCTCAACTCCAATGCTTGAGCAATATGAAGTCAAGCTTTTTACTTTGAGCGAGTCAGCAGTCAGGAGTTAAGAATCCGTGTTTTTCATCAATAATGGAATACTACCCTTCAAAGGAATTCCTTTTGACTTACTTGACTATCTATTCTATCTTTTTTACTTGACTATCAATTCTATTCTATTATAAGACGACATTCTATTATAAGACGACTTTTGTATTGCTTTTCTGAAAGTCAATTTATAAGCTTGTTTACTTTTCTGAAAGCAGAAAGTCAGTAGAAAGAAATGGTTTGGTGAGCTCGGTGCCTTTCCTCGTGCCATTTCACATAGTACGCTCTCTCTTTGTAAGGCTTACTTATTCCCGTAAGGCTTACTTATTCCCTAATGTACCATATTAAATGACTTATTCCCTAATGTACCATATTCAAGGAGCTACTCCCTCCACTGGTAAGAAAACTGTAGATCACATTAGAGCTAGCCAGCAAAAAAGGGTAACCTCTTCGCGATGTTGCATCCCAAACCGATAATAGAGGTGTCAAATGTGATGCTGTACCTACTCAGCAAAAGAAAGTAATCCCGCAATTCCTCATGGAAGAGAAAACACTTTATGCCTGTTATGCTTGTTAGATAAACTGGTTCTAAATTGCTTGGTTAATAATGCTTTGAAAATACTCCCTTTCCTTTGAATGCTTTGAAAATACTCCCTTTCCCTTGGCCATTGCTTATTGGGTCTAATCCTCTACTCATTGCCTCAATCAGACCGTAAGTTAATAAACACTCCACTGTCAAGCTTCCGGCCACTGCTTCCAAGGCTGGACAATAGGTTATTGCTTCAGTACGTGGGGGCACTACTGTTGATCTTCGACGCTATGGAACGCGGGTTATGACTATGGCGGAGCGAGCGTTCTTTACAATCATAAGCTCTTACACGAGACGAGGGTCCACGGTCAGGTCTCGCCTTACCAACTATGTAGTCCAATTCCTTCTGGAGAGTCAAATAATCAGTGTTTTCTACTTTTTCCAGAATATGTGCATATATGATTTTATGACTTCTATCTTCAAGAGTTCGGTTACTTTACTTTAATCAATTATTAGAATATGTCACTTATATTCTTTTTTGACTTTAGGAGTGAGTTCGGTTCATTAATTATAGAGTATGTCACTTATACGCAATTTCTTATGATTGACACCACATATAATAGAAATGAATAACATGACTCTTTCATATACTTGTAGTGCCTCTTTCTTATTGCTTGTTTGTTGCGCTTACGTTGCGCATTAGCTCTGGCTCTGGGAAGGTGCCCTCACTTCAATGCTAAGTTAGCACTACCGATTCAGGATAAGCGGATGAGCACATTTGGATCTCAATCTCATCAATCTCATAGGAAGAAAGAAAGAATAAGGCAACAACTACTATTCATGCTTAGCCAGCACTGTCTGTTTCCAATCCGACGCCATGGATGGGTTCTAAACCAAAGAAGGGCATCCCATACCGATCAAGGGGAAAGTAGCTCAGTCGACTTGTCTTCTGGCTTTCTCAAGTAAGGGCATGGAAAGATTTCTTAAGCAGCGAACTAACTCTCTAACTCTCTATAGACTCAAGCGAACTAACTCTCTATAGGTTCAAGCGAACTCATAGGAGACTGGTTTCTTTATAAGCCATGCACCGTTCTATACTGGTTTTAAGCCCTGCACCGTTCTGATTTATGGCCCCTTGAACCCGACGAAATGACATTAAACTCTATGGAATGATTCTATGGAAAAGGCCTCTATGGAATGATTTCAAAAGACTGGTTCATTCACCTTTGTTAGCGCCTTCCATCTTCTTTCTTATAGGAATCGTATAGTAGTGAGTGGGGTAGTAGTGAGTGGGGATTCCATACCCTAGTTTATTTATAGGAAAAGCGCCTCCACCTAAGTGCTTTTACATACCCAGGCAAAGGGAGCCAGCCTCAAGAGTCGCACTGCTTTCAAGGCTTACAAAGGCTCAAATCTGAGTGGGCACATACAGAATAGAGAAGTCCGACGATCTACGTTACTCTTCTTTCTTTTTCGCCTTTCTTTGACGGAGTAGTAGGATACTTTTCTCCTCTAGCTGGATTCCAAATACACCAACTAACTCGCTTTGCTGATGTTCTCAATTGAATCGGTTTGTTTGCTTTCCACACCTTTCTCTATTGTGTTTTCCTTATGACATGACTAAGCTAGTGGATCGCATACAGTTTCTAGGGTTATTAAGCTAGTGGATCGCATACAGTTTCTAGGGCTTTCTCAAGCTTCTGGAAGGGAGAATGTTAATAAGTTGCGCCTTTCTCTAATATTACATGCCTAGCAAACAAAGTAAGCTTTATATTAATGCCTCTGGGTTACCAGCTCTTGCCACTCCACTTAAATGAAACAAAAAAGCACTTCTGCAAGTGTTTTTGTGATAGCGATGGCGGAGAAAACGGATCTCACCCGTGTAATAGCCTTCTTTTCCTCTTAACAAAGGAAGTGGAGATTGTCTGGCCCCAATAGACTTATGCAAACCAGTCTAAGTTGGAGATGGGATTGCACGAGGAACTATAGAGTACACAGCTCGCCAACTAATCTAGGTCTTCTTTTTGATCTGATCCTCTTTACTCCCTCCCTATCTATTCTTCCTCCTAGACTAATGAATCTCCCCTGTATTAACATTCTTTTCTTCAAAGTTACTGGAACGCAGGTCTATCATCGATTCTAGTTTCGCGCGCTCTGGTCGGATAAGACAGCGATTCTATTCTGATCTGAGTCTTTGAACTTGGGCTCTGGCATTGGACTTTTACATCAAGCAAGAGAAAGGAGGCTGGCTAACTGGGGCCAAGCTACTACTAATTCCAGTAACCAAGCTACTACTTTACTTACTCTAAACTTACTTCCCCTTCTTGAAAACGATATTCCACCCTATGGGGCTTTCTTTCCTTGCTTTTAAACTCAAACAACCGAAAAGGGTCCTTGCTCTACTTACAACTAGGCTTACTGCCTTTACTTTCATGCTTTAACTACTGCCTTGCTTCTCCGCTTCCAGGGCTTAACTACTCACTATCAGAATCCAATCAATAACAATAAGAAATGAGCATCCGCTTCCAGGACTTAACTACTCACTATCAGAATCCAATCAATAACAATAAGAAATGAGCAACTGGGCAAACAGAATGGAGCTACAGGCAAAGGGTCTTAACTACTATCAATAAGAAACGAGCCTCCTAGTAAACAGCCTTACTAACCTAACACCTAACCTAACGTTTAACACCCCGTACAAGAGATCAATCTTCAACAATCCAATCTGATCCTTCAACTCGTTACTTGTATTCTCTGTATCATGCGCCCTACATCCTGTATTCCCGGGGTACTTAACTATAACCACTGCGCTAACAAGGATTGAACTCATGCCTATGAGCTTGCCACTGCTTCCTAGCATTCCTGTTAGTCACTTTCCCCCGACACTCTCTCTCATCCTGTAGTTCCTTTCACTTAGTCCAACACAACTTTCTATAGTATGCATGGCTCCTCTCACTCTCAAGGAGGAAACAAAGGGTATAGAATTCACTACTACCTTGATAAGAATTGAACAAGCACCCGAAATTATAAGTACTGGGAAAACAGGACTTTCAGAATGAACATTGGTCATTAGTTGTAGCTTGTTGAATGGAACTGCTGACAACAAAGCTTTCTCCCCTTGACTTTGATTCTGCAAATGGTAGATCTCTTAGCCTATCTTTCATGTCTCTGATCCTTACTTGCCGGAGGCTCCCTCTTGCTACTAACTACTATAGACTTACCTTTGCTCTTCAACTCAATGCCTTAAGCCCGTACTAATCATTAGTGCTAGCTATCCTGGTTTGAATTCTATGATTTCTCCTTGGATCTTTTGAGAATCAAGAAAGAAGCCGGTGCTTCTAAAACTTCACTGGTGCCCCCAGAGACCAGCAAGACTTTAACCAATATACCTCAAAAACCTATACTCGGAACTAAGCCTATATCCATTGAATCTAAGTCTCCCGATCCTGCCGCTTGCACTATGTTGTATTTTGCACCTTGGATTCTTCTACTGCTATCAATAAGAGTTGAACCGGTGCTTCTCGGACTTTGCCTAGTGCCTATACGCCTGTCCTTACTTTATTAAAGTAGTATTTCAACCCGGCCAAGAAACTACCTAAAGTCCAGAGTATCAAGAATGTTGGAATGTGAATCTATATTGCGTAAGCTAATGCAGTGTATGGTTTCAAGTTGTCAGTTCAACAAGTCGAGGCCCTTCTAGTAAGTTGCGCAGAGGCAGTTCCATTGTAAGATGTCTTTGCGCCCAGAGAAGCAGCTTTGTTCCATCTAGGAAAGCACTCTCCATCTAGTTCAGGTGTGTCAATCAAGCCCTCCATAAGGGTGTTTATCATAAGGGTGTTTACCTGGATTGGATTTCCGTTTCAGATGCGATGGAAGCCAAGCCCATCTGACCTACTTTTGGAGAAAAAGAGACTTCCTGTTCATGCGGAATGAATCTAATGAGCCTACCCTCCTTCGGAATGAACAAGTAGACAATTTCTTTTTAGTAAGAATCCTATAATCCTCTAATAGTCGAAGGATAGCATAGTCCAAAAAGAATCCGATAGTCGACCTCGATGCATCTTTCTAGTAGTCCCCGGCAAGCCAACTCACTTCTGACCGGCAAGCCAACTCACTTATTACGTCCACCAAAGGATAGATGTCCTTGTTACACCCCCCAAAAAAGCATTTCGAACTTATATTCTCTATTCTAAGGCATGCCAAAAACAAGCTCAAATGATCACCAACACACAAGAAAGACGATGTAGATGCTCAAAAGAAAGCAATGGATTCCTCCACTCCATAAAAATGAGTCACGTGTATATGCCGTGTATGCGTTACAAGGCTGCGCACCTATATGAATAGGCATTTTCCACTTACGATGCTTTCTCTTTAATTACATGAATTGTAAGCTTTGAAACAAAGGTAGGTTCCAATTTGGGGAGGACGCATCCTTACTATGATCCTAGCCTTTTGGCGATTGAGTGAAGTCTTTATGGGGTGGGTCTTTGCTCTATCTGCCTCTTTCTCTTGAAAAACAAGTAGTGGTTCGAGTCTCCCCGGGCTTATGGTCTACAAAATAGAGAGTGGTTAGAGAGTTGAGTCTCGGGTAGCCTCCCGCTTTCCTCTGATGTTATATTCTTTGTGATGCTGATGTAGCTCCACATATTCCTTGAAAGCTGTGCGCTGGCTGCGGAACTGCGAGGAATAAAGAAGCCGCCGTGCCTCATCATAACCTGTCTATGAGCCCAGTCCTCTGTAGGTCACTCAAAATGTAATAACTGGTAGTGGAATACGACGTGGCTACAAAAACCTGCTATGCCTGACTGAGGCTAACGTGGATGCTGGGCTAGGAAAGTTAGTTCGTATACAGCAAAAGAGCATTACCCGTAGAAAGAGATAGAAGGGCCTTATCTTCGTCCGTGCTATCGAACAGCAGTAAGGGAAAGATTGACTCGTGAGGGTCCTGCTCCTAGGTCGAATAACAAATCCAAAAGCACTACTAGGCACGTAGACAAGGCAAAGGAGACGAAGGAGAGCAGTTGCCACCAAAGATTCGTTATTTTGGTAGGTAGGATAACTTCTTAGTAAGGTCAAAAGGGTAAGGCAAATAGGACGGACTTCTTTTATCACGGGAAAGAGGTTCGGGAAGCTCCTAAACTCGTGGCAACCCTAAGTAAGTAAGTAGCGAACGGGACGGGAGTCAACAACATCTCCGGTACCAGAGTTAGGAATTCAGGTGTTAAATGAAATACAGGTACCTGAGTTTCCTGCCAGTACTGGATTATCTTCTTTCTTACCTTGCCCTTGCTTAAGGATAAGAGGTTGGCTTTGGGGAATCAGGAAGTCATTATTACCTTTAGTTCGGATCGGGGATTTGTCTACGTTGCTTGTCTCTTTCATTCCAGTTTCATTCTTTTACTTCTGGGTGGTGGTTTAATTCTATGTTCTAACTAATTATACACAAGTCCCTCCTTCCATCCTTCTTGAGCGCTAAGTAAATGAGTTTTCGTTTGAATAGCAGGATTCTAATAAATGGTCTTAGCTTAGAACACCGACTGCAGTACAAGCAAGGGACGAAGACGCAAGGGAAGAAAGATAAGAACTTCCCATAAAGATGGAAAGTCGTTTCGTTAAAGTTATTGTTTGGTTTAGTTTGAAAGCCAGCTGTAGAATAGGAAATAAGGTTAAGGGAGAGTAGAATCCCAACAAGCAACCAGTACGAGTCATAAGCTAGTCCTTGAGCATTAGGGGAGCTCTTTCCACTCAAACGAAACTTGAAGATGACCCAATTGCTACTGAATATCCTGCGGTGATCTACCCATTGTTTCTTCGCTGACTGGTTGGACTTGCTCTTAACCTAGAAATCGATACTGGCTTGTTGGATTGATTGCTTGCTCCGTAACTAGTTGGACTTGCGAGTGCATAAGCTCCCGAAACAGGACTTGAATCTATCTCGTCTTTCTAACCCGGTTATACAAAATACACCCTTCTTTCCTAAAACATCACTTTATGAATTAGAACCTTGTTCTCCATCTTTTATTGAAGTGGAATATCTCTCTTTTTAGGATAATAGGTAGAAAATGGTTATTAAAGAGCCAGAGGTACAGTACATCTGTTAGTGCTTCAGAAGCCAGTTAGTAGTAGCTTGGCACTGTCTTTGCCTTTGTATACTAATAACTACGTAGCTTGTAGACTTGCCCGTCTGACTTAGCTTACTTGTCCCGTTGCCACTTACTAGAAGCGCCGTTCCTTGGTTGCTCTCGTGTGCTTTACTTGATTTGCTTGTTTGTTAATTAGAATATGTTATCTAAATGGTATTTCCAGTTATGTTATGTTATATGAAGTTATGTTATGTTATATGAGATTCTCTAGTCGTTTGCTTAGCGTAATTGGGTTCAAAAGCGTCTATTGCTTTTATGTTTTCTAGTGGTTTTTCTATTTTCTATATGTTGTGTTGCGATGCACCATACTATGGTTTCAATCAATAGGGGTGGGTCTATGCTCCCTCGAGGAATTAGGGGCACGACTGACAGAATTAGTAGTGCAGCTCGACAGACCAATAGATGCTACTCAAGGACTTGGCGTTGTTATCTTCAGAATCCATGGTGCTGCTCAAAGGCTTAGTTTAGTGGAATGATCCCGCTCCAAGAAGGGAATGAGGTCGTTGCTCGCTCGATAAGTTCTTGTTGATGTTACTTTCGGACTGAATGCTGTTACGACAGGAATGAGTCCTTGGTCGATGCCCGATAACCGCCGACGCATGAACGATGTTGTCCGAGGAATGATTTATGCTACTTTGAGGCTGAGCCCTGGAATTATAAGTACTGGGAAGCTAAGTTCTCGCTCTAAGGATTCTTGATTTTACTAAAATAATGAGCTATGTTACTTTGAGGCGGCTGGTTATTATAAGTTCTGGCTTCTTGCCCGACCCCTTTGATGCATGTCCGAGGTTGGTGCGTGACCGCTCATAGCCTTATGCTGTAATTTGAAGAATGCGCTTAACCACCTTAAGAATGAGTTAGCCTGCCCGCCTTTATGGTTGCCGAGGAGCAATCAATGAATGAGTTATGTTACGTAAAGAATGCGCTTAACCACCTTAAGAGTCAGTTCGCTGACACACTTTTATTGGGGAACGAACCCGAACCATGCACATACACGATGATGGATGATCGCTCGCTTACAGAACGAGTAGGTGCACCACCGACCTATAATTACCGAGGTACTACCTTCTATGCCCAGGGACCATCGATGCACGCTAGTTTTAAGTTCCGAACAATGAACGAGTGAATGGGATAGCACATAGACTAATGGATGCTACCAAAAGAATGATCAACTTATTTACTTGCACCATACATGAAATAAAGAGCTATGTCACTTAAGGAATGAGTTCACCACCCTTGCTTTATTGTTGCTGCTCGCATACCCGATGACAGAGTTAATGGTGGTTAATAGAATGAGTGATTTGCACTTCCATTAAAGAATTATATGTGTCACTTTAAGAAAGAGTAGTGTACACTACTTTAAGAAAAGAATATTTGGTTTCATGATAGCTCTTGGGTAGATGTGTTTGTTTCTCCCTTTGGCATGTATAGGTTATTATTAGCCTTATTTGCTTGTTCAAACATTCTCTTATAATCCCCAAATAATGAAATAATGAATTAACTGACATTAGAATTGGTTTACTTATAGAATTATCAATTAGTGAGGTTATCCGCAAAACCAGGTGGACTTGGTCATAACCTTACTTTAGAACTTGATAAAGATACTTCGGGGAATTTGGTAATATGAGTTCAATTCTTACTTGCTTCATTGGATCCTATCTCTTTGTTAAGTTAAGTGTTATCGAGTTGAGAGTGAGGAGTGTTATTCAATACCGGCACCTGAGTGAAGTCTTATACTTACACTTATTATTCTAGTATATGTTATTTTGAGTACCCATTCCTTTGCCAACAACAAGAGCCAACTTGTATAGTATACGCTTGGCGAGTGGAATCTGTCTTTGTAGTCGACTCGATAGTTTCAGGTGCTTGTGTCGGTTAGTAATTAAGTGCCAAAGTCAGCAGTTATAGCAGAGCCAGTAATAGTAGATGATGCTAAGTAAGGAAAGTATGCTGTTCGCCCGATAATAAGTAGTGAAGCCGAATCTCATGCCTCTGGAGCGGTGTTGTCTCCCCGAAAGTAGGCTTTTCCTTACTTTCTCCACAAAATGCAGGTGTTCAAGCCTCCACTACAAGATCCCAGTTTCCAGCCCCAACTAGTGGTGAAGGAAGGGGGAAGAAGATAGTACTTATGATGAAGCTGATACTTTGTGGAATCCGTATAGGCAACGAGCGGTTCATCAAGTTTCGTTTAGATCGGGTCGGGAATATAAGTTGGATCGGGATCTTAGGAAGCAGTGTTAGCTCCCAACGAAGAAAGGACTTCTTTTAGGTCGGAAAGGGGCCCAAAGCCAGAAGATGTGGATTTGATTCGACCCCCACATTTTCCATCACGTGATAAGGGAATACCAAACTGACTTCTTTCTTTTAGTTCATAGGTTCCATCCAAGCAAGCCATAGTTACCCTGATTGAATAAGACCAAATGCTCTTTTCATCACACAGGCTTTATTCCAATCCTTTATGCCTAAAACGCCCTTGATTCTTTGGATGGCAAATGGAGTCCACAGCTAATTATAAGTACTGGGAAGCTAAGTTCTCGCTCTAAGGATTCTTGATTTTACTAAAATAATGAGCTATGTTACTTTGAGGCGGCTGGTTATTATAAGTTCTGGCTTCTTGCCCGACCCCTTTGATGCATGTCCGAGGTTGGTGCGTGACCGCTCATAGCCTTATGCTGTAATTTGAAGAATGCGCTTAACCACCTTAAGAATGAGTTAGCCTGCCCGCCTTTATGGTTGCCGAGGAGCAATCAATGAATGAGTTATGTTACGTAAAGAATGCGCTTAACCACCTTAAGAGTCAGTTCGCTGACACACTTTTATTGGGGAACGAACCCGAACCATGCACATACACGATGATGGATGATCGCTCGCTTACAGAACGAGTAGGTGCACCACCGACCTATAATTACCGAGGTACTACCTTCTATGCCCAGGGACCATCGATGCACGCTAGTTTTAAGTTCCGAACAATGAACGAGTGAATGGGATAGCACATAGACTAATGGATGCTACCAAAAGAATGATCAACTTATTTACTTGCACCATACATGAAATAAAGAGCTATGTCACTTAAGGAATGAGTTCACCACCCTTGCTTTATTGTTGCTGCTCGCATACCCGATGACAGAGTTAATGGTGGTTAATAGAATGAGTGATTTGCACTTCCATTAAAGAATTATATGTGTCACTTTAAGAAAGAGTAGTGTACACTACTTTAAGAAAAGAATATTTGGTTTCATGATAGCTCTTGGGTAGATGTGTTTGTTTCTCCCTTTGGCATGTATAGGTTATTATTAGCCTTATTTGCTTGTTCAAACATTCTCTTATAATCCCCAAATAATGAAATAATGAATTAACTGACATTAGAATTGGTTTACTTATAGAATTATCAATTAGTGAGGTTATCCGCAAAACCAGGTGGACTTGGTCATAACCTTACTTTAGAACTTGATAAAGATACTTCGGGGAATTTGGTAATATGAGTTCAATTCTTACTTGCTTCATTGGATCCTATCTCTTTGTTAAGTTAAGTGTTATCGAGTTGAGAGTGAGGAGTGTTATTCAATACCGGCACCTGAGTGAAGTCTTATACTTACACTTATTATTCTAGTATATGTTATTTTGAGTACCCATTCCTTTGCCAACAACAAGAGCCAACTTGTATAGTATACGCTTGGCGAGTGGAATCTGTCTTTGTAGTCGACTCGATAGTTTCAGGTGCTTGTGTCGGTTAGTAATTAAGTGCCAAAGTCAGCAGTTATAGCAGAGCCAGTAATAGTAGATGATGCTAAGTAAGGAAAGTATGCTGTTCGCCCGATAATAAGTAGTGAAGCCGAATCTCATGCCTCTGGAGCGGTGTTGTCTCCCCGAAAGTAGGCTTTTCCTTACTTTCTCCACAAAATGCAGGTGTTCAAGCCTCCACTACAAGATCCCAGTTTCCAGCCCCAACTAGTGGTGAAGGAAGGGGGAAGAAGATAGTACTTATGATGAAGCTGATACTTTGTGGAATCCGTATAGGCAACGAGCGGTTCATCAAGTTTCGTTTAGATCGGGTCGGGAATATAAGTTGGATCGGGATCTTAGGAAGCAGTGTTAGCTCCCAACGAAGAAAGGACTTCTTTTAGGTCGGAAAGGGGCCCAAAGCCAGAAGATGTGGATTTGATTCGACCCCCACATTTTCCATCACGTGATAAGGGAATACCAAACTGACTTCTTTCTTTTAGTTCATAGGTTCCATCCAAGCAAGCCATAGTTACCCTGATTGAATAAGACCAAATGCTCTTTTCATCACACAGGCTTTATTCCAATCCTTTATGCCTAAAACGCCCTTGATTCTTTGGATGGCAAATGGAGTCCACAGCTGACTTTAGCTCCTCTATCTTCTCTTTACCAGCTTAGCTCCTCTATCTTCTCTTTACCACAGCTGACTTTAGCTCCTCTATCTTCTCTTTCTCTTAAGCATGAATTTCTGCTAAATCTTTCTAGTGCCCTTTAGTTTGGGAAGGATAACAACATTATACACCATTATAGGTTTTTTATCCTAAAGAGGAATTCATTGAAAAGCTGTAAACCTTAAGCAATCAATATCTGCTTCACTGTCCTTCTCTCTATTGTTTTTAGATAGAATATACGGAAAATCAATGTCAATATCTTTCTCTATTTCTTATTAGAGCCTCTTAACTCACTGAGTCTTCCAGCTCTATTTCTGATCCTCTCACTGAGTCTTCCAGAAAGAAGGGGCACGAACATATATATGGATTACTGGCAAGGAACTTAACTAAGGCTTATTCATATAACAAATAGGAATGGAAAGTGTCTTGTCTTGTCTTCCCCCTCTCCGCCTGCCCCAAGATCAAACTTTCGGCATGTCTTCGATCTAGTGAAAGCTAGGGCAAAAGAGGAATATCATCAATATGGAATTGAGGCAAAGGGTCAACCCCTGAATAAGATCATTATTGCCTTGCTTATCGTTCGAAAGCAGTTGCTTCGCCCTTGTTTGTTCCATAGCTTATTCACTGACCTTACTTTAGACTTTCACTGACTATGAGCTACTATATACTTTCTATTAACCTATAGCCAATGAGAACAGTAGCTTGCGGACTTCTCTTGTGGACGTCTATTCTGGAACTCCACTTCAATGAAAGTGTACTGACCGCATAAATAGAGTTAGTTGGACTAGAAAATGAGGGCCATAAAGCCATTCTCATCGTTTCACCCACGTGACGTTCCACTCTACCTTCAAAAGCTCAAGATCCGGCTTAGAACAAGGATTATAAGCTGTTCTGTTCGACCGATAGAATGAATCCCCTCTGTGAGTCAGCAGCCAGTTTTGAGTCTCCTTCATAAAGTAGTGGATTTGTGTTCTAGTTTCATCTTCTAAAGAAGCAGTTCCCATCCTACACAGAAGCCGAAGATCATCCTCAATGAATGCCGACCTATCGCTTCACTTTAGAAGTCCGGGTAAAAGGCTTGAACGCCAAGATTGAGAGTCGCACCACTTATTTGCAACTCATCATTGCCCACGTAACGGAGCTCATGTCTTAGAACCATGTCAGTGAAATGAAATAGAAATCAAGTCTAAGAATAATGTCTGCTCAAACTCAACATGCCCCAAGAGCAGATAGTTTCAGAGGGAATAAGCGCGTTAAGAAGAAGCTATGCTCTGAGGAAGCAGAAGATGCAAGTGAGCAAGCAGCAATAACAATAACGAGTGTAGTTTTCCTGGAGCTCACAGTCGTAGATAGAGGTGATTGGCTTTACCTTTGCATGATTGTCCCGCTGTATCCGAAAGTACTTAAGTCTAGTGATGTTCCTTCGAGTGTTGTCTACGAGGTTGGTTCTTTGCTTTCTCTTTGCGCCCTAGCTTTCATCATATTTATTCTTCTTATGTCCTCCACCCTTAACCAATTACACGTTAGCACTTAGGTGAACTCAATTCAACAAGCAAATCAACTTCATAAGGACAGAATCAAGCTTACTCTACAGGGTGGCGAGATATCCAAATTCTATCCACTATACTATCTACTCTTCCTTTCAACCTATACTCCTTGAAACCAGACTGCTACACTTATTCTAGACTCAATAAGCCAAGCAACGAATTACTATAAGTGACTTAAGTACTGGCTCGTCACTAACTAACACTGACTTTCTATGGAACAAGCAATGTATAATTAAGCACGTTAGAAACTTACTCACATTCTCGATTCTTTCTTTTAGCTCAATTCTCAATGAAACGGGCGTTAGCAACGCCAAGAACCCCTTATTTGAGTTGGAGACTTTCGTGGCACCCCTTTCCCTCCCGCTTACTGCTTAATCTGGGCATTCCTCTCTGGAAACTACTTCTTCTGTTCTTAACTCGAACGGAAACAGACTCGTATTCCGGGCAAAGTTGAAGAATCAAGGGCCTAGACTGAACTTTGATGCTTGGACTATACCTCTATTCGGGAAAGCTTCTCTACGACCTCAAGCCAACTACTTCCCTCTCTTGCTATGGTCGCCAACTGTCAACTCCTTGAAACTCCCTTCTCCCTTTAGCGCAGAGGAAAACAAAGAATGAATGCAATCTTGAGAGCGCCTTGTTGAATCATTTATGGAATCTTTCGTTTCGAGCACATGTAGTATAGAATAGATTGAATTACCTACCCAACTGTTCTGCTTTTCATTATCATTTGCCTGCCTTCTAAGTTGTTAACCAAAGAGCATAGGTAGTTTGTTTCTCCTCGTATGGAGTACACCGTCATTATTGCTTGTTCCATTTTCTGTTACCAAACAAAGGATAGTTCTTACGTACCCCAACAGGTATCGCTTTAGTCTCTAACCCCATCTTTTCTCGTTGTTTATCCTCCTAGAAATACCTTTTATTGGGGAAATGTGTGAACCTAAGAAAAGAAGCATTCCTTATAATGCATTTCATCCTAACATCTTTACCCATGTTCTCTGTCCTCATAATCCTCGCTCTCCGCTCCTTCCTTGTGCTTCTGCTCTTGCCTACGCCTGTCGTTCCCTGTCAGTAGTGGGTCTTATCTTTGTTGTCTGAGGGAAGTCTCTCCCCCCAACCAAGGAGATATCTTCGCGAGTCGGTAATACCAGAAATTCATAGGTTAGTTTCCGGGGCCCCTTTCCCAAGTGAGTAGTTAGTGAGTCTGTGTACTGCTTTCTTTGCTAGGTAAGTTTCGAATTTATCTGCTAACTCAAAAGGTGAATAATGTTCTGTTACCTAGAGTATATAATCCTAATCGTACTATAGCAGGATATCCATCATCGGTACATTATCTAACATAATCCATTCTTTTTCCCTAATCAAAGTAGTAGCAAAACCGTTATTGGAATAGGTACATTTTCCTCATAAGATGGGTCAATTCTTGTTCATTAAGCATCCATCCCCTTTCTTTTTCTCTTATTCTTTCCTATAAGCGCATCAGTAAGAAATTGCTGTTTGACCTGCAATCCAATCCTCTATATGTGTAGATCTTCCACTTCTATTTCTGCGCTCTCAAGAAGAGTAGATGACTCTTTGTTTTCCAGCTCTATTCCTCATATTCTATATCTATTCGTTTTAGTTCAATGAATATTGCTTGGATTTCTATTTGCCCTGAATACTCAACTGCGCCCTCAGGGGATACAGAAAGATCTGGATCTGAAGTCGAAGTCAAAGCTACCTTATTTATCTAAGTATGCAAGTAGAGTTCCAACATAAGAAGAAACAAGGGCATAAAGATGTGTATGATCGAATGCAAGGGAAGTATCCAAGATAATCAGTTGTCACTCCATCCATATTCATTCATACTGAAAGAAGTGAACTTATACTCGCTAAAGCCAAACCAAGCAAGTAAGTAAGTAAGTAAGCAGTCAGATTCCAAAGAACAGAAAGGGAATAGAGTTGTGAGTATAGACCTACAGAGCGGTCATTATTGATTCAGAGGCGAAAGTATAAATAACCTGTGGAGAAAGAAAGCACTCTCAATCAAGGTTCAGGAACTTAAGTACTGGAACAACTACAATACAAGTTATTACAATTTCAAGTTCTTACAATCTTCCTAAGCGCTAAGTTCATCAGTAGAGAGAAGTTAGGGGTCAGGGAAAGTCGTTTACAGTTCCAGTTCTGGATGCCGGATTAGGATCTAAAGTGTGATCTGTATCTTCAGGCCGAAGTCAAGTATTGTTTTCGGGAGTTACGTAGGCAGTCTGTTATTCGATCTATAGGAGTCTCTTTCCTTTCCGTTCTTGGTGAATCTGTCTTTGTTGGTGGAGGTTAAGAACTTCCGGTTTAGAAGAGGTCGGCTAAAGGAAAAGAATAAAGATAAAGTACTAGAGCGATGCCGAATAATTCCACTCTCAAGTGTTAATTGAACTGAACTTAATGGCAATATCTCCTACTCACTAAAATACCTCCTCTTCACCGCAACACCTCCTCTTTGTATGCTACCTAAACTATATTTCCATCTTTCTTCTTTCGAGCACCTGTGCCAACACCCTTACTTGCTCCTGCGCCAACACCGAGATATCGTAGGGCCCCTTCTCCTTCTTTTGCCTATGATCTTTATCTGGTTGACTCAACCTTCTTTGCTGCTGACTTGACAAGTATTTCATTCTGATTAATATATGCTTTATTCTTACATTTATTAGTAAAGAGCTAGCAAATTATGTATTCTGGCCCGGACTACTTTAACTAGATCGTACCTGGACTACTTGAATGGAAAAGTCTGCATTTCATTAATAAACGGGAACTCAATTCGCCAATTCAAGGAAAGAGGTCGGCACTTGTCCCCTTGCTTCTCCACTTGCAGCTGACTTTAAGCTTGAATCACTCTATTCTGCCTCACAGCTTACATCTCTATAGTGAAAGTAACAAAAAGCTTCAAAGGTGCGAAAGACAATAGAAAGACAGAATTGAATCACAGGAACGGAACCGAATCCCTAATGCGAGTTCTTACAGCTGGCTCTGCTCTTAACTTAGCCTTTCCCTCAAACACTTGACTTCTTGATTTATTGCCCCTTCATTTCTTATCGAGCACAGGGTAATGGTCTAGATTGAATGAAGTAAATAGACTGCTGCTAATACAACTTGTTTTATCGTTGCCAACACAAGAACAACTTCTAATCAAGTTCCTACCCCAGATATGGATACTGCAGCTGATGATTCTCCTGATGCAGCATCTAATCTTGTTAGCGCTTGCCAGAACTTATAATAACCGGTGATTGTTGAACTCCCCTTTCTACTTTACCTCGCGAACAGGCAATTAAGTGACTTACTTTTTCACTCATCCAGCTGATGCTGATTCTATTTGAGACTTCGACCTTCAACTTCATGCTCAACTTACTAGAAGGGCAACTTAATAACTAGTGCTTCAGAAGTATTTATGACTTGCCTGTTTTTTGCTTTCGGGAATGTCCTCTTACTCTTACTTTCTTCTTTCTAGAATTGGGGGGGCACAAAATGAGAAATGATTGAAGCAGCGGGAACAAGGTATCAATTCTTTTCTTTAGAGTCAAGAGAGCAAGCAAGTATACGAGAACAAGAAGCAAGGCAGTAATAAGGCTATCTTATGGAAATTCCAGTAGTCGGGAGAGTGGTGCCTCATTCTTCAAGGAAAAGCATTCAGCAGGTAGAGCAGTAAGAACTAGCTAAGGCTTACTCTAGTCGGGGCGCGCGCATGTATATATTTCTTATCTTATTCCAGTTTCTCTTATTCCAGTTTCTCTTATTCAAGTTGCAGGGGTGTGCTGCTTTTTCGAACTTATAGGTATGCTGATATTCTAACTTAAAGGTATATGCTGATATTCTGAACTTCAAGCTAGGGTAGATAAAGACGGATTCCACTCATGTCATGTAAGCCAACTAGAAACCATACTCAAACCTGCATAGGAGCAAGTCATCAAGTTCAACGGCTGGGCGAACCCCTGTTGCAAATGCTAATTAGGAGCTTCTTTCTCGCTCACTTTATACTTAACCACACCTTTCAACCGCACTGCATCGATTCTAGGCTTTTGAAAGTCAACTAATAATTCATTTCCATCTTGAACTTCTATAGGAAACTACGCGGCTACTATCTCTTTCACTTAGGATGCAACTCGAACACCTAGCGTTCACTCCTGACTCGTAACTAGAAGAACCTAGACTCTCTCATGAACTTAGGGAGAAGAACCTAGACTCTCTCATGAACTAACTTAGGGCATCCAAGCAAGAATACTCGATTATTGCCAGAACTCTCCTTGATGAACCAATGGAAGCTTCTGATCTGGTAGACTAGGAGGCGAGACAATCCGTTTAGTTTGAGCAAGGAAAGGGTAGGAAAGGCAGTAGTCTAGCTAGCTTTAGGGATAGGGAGCGAAGCCCCTCCCAGGATTCTATATCTCCATCTCTAATTACTAATTCCATAAGAGACTCTATTCTATTATCTTTTGAAATGCTATAATAGAATCATCGCTTACACTGTAAACTAGAGCAGAACCTATTGCTGTCGACCTCAGACTGTTGAATAGAATTGTTAGGGCCTGGAAAGAATCTAATATAGGGCCTTTGAACAAAATACTTATGAGGCTTATGCGCTACAATCCAAAGAATTCATTACCGTTTTATCAGCGTTAGCTTACTTCATATAGAAGAACGTCAAAAAAGAAAGGCTTTTAGCACCTTACTCGACGAACGAATAGAGACACCCAGGAATGCAGCTCACATTCTGACTTATAGGCGACTACAGAAACGAATCTCTCAGACTACAGAAACGATATACATACCTATTGAAACTATACCGCCAAGCTACTACGGAGCCAGCTGTAAGAAGTTTTGAAGCAAAGGGGGAGTCATCCGCAAGCGAGAAAGAATCGAGTGACTTTGAGGACTGTCACAGGATATTCTCCACAACTATTGTATAACTCTGGCTCCTATTACTCAAGTCCTGTTTTTGGGTTCTCTATTAGGGGAAATGACTTCACTGCCAACCGCTCCAATTACTTAAGTGGCAACATTATACTAAGCTTGGCTACTTTATCATTGGTTTCATCAAAAAAGAATTCAATTGAAACAACAGATTCCACTCGGGGTAACTTACAAAAAGGGCCTCTTTGGGACATGAAGCACCACTGGGCCTCTCTCTCCTCTTGCGGATTCTCATAAGGCACTTGGTATTCAACTCGGGATGAAACTAACCACTACTGATGAAACAAGGGCAGATTATTAATATGGCTAGAAGTTTAACGAATGAAACTAGAGCTACTCTCACCCAACTAATCAGACTGCAGACTATCACTCGCACCTGACACAAACAAGAACAAGCCAGTACTTAATAATTCCCTTTTTGGCTACCGCGTCCTAAGGTTAATGAACAAGTCCTTGGCAATTGGTTCTTCTATGAGAGGAGAGTTCCGAGAAAGAAAAAGAATAGAGTCTCGTTGAATATAGATATGGATATGGCACAATCTTAGGTCAGAGGTTTGTTTGATACGCGCTAACAAATCAACTTATTCCATATGGGGCTACAAAGAAGGTTACCCATTCTCTGCAATTAGTATACTGTTCCCTATATTAGTTATCCATTATCTATCTTATATGAGAAAGAATCCGCTGGACCACGGAAATTCCATTAAGCCTCCGGTTCCAGGTCCAGTATCAAGTAGAGTTAAAGTTCTCAAGTATTCTCCTAGATATAAGTAGTTTGAGAATCCGCAGTGTAGTATCCCGATGTTGGTGTAAGCAGAAAGGGAGTAGTTGAAGTTTCTAGTGAAAGTACTGATTAAATGCTTTGCTTTACCTTTGTTGGCCCATATATAGGAGTCGAGTTCGGGTCGATAACACCGAAAGAGAAGGATTAGAAGCAAGATTCGAACCAGAAGATAGAGCATGAGCCGAAGTATAAGAAGCGGAAGAAGCTTTGGAAGCATATTCAGTGTCCACAAGTCTCAATTCAAGTCTCCAACATCAGATCCGTTCCAAAGTAAGCTGCAAATACAAGTGATAAGTCCGCTGCCATCGGTTATGAAAAGAGAGTGAGAGCTGGGTCAGAAAGGGGAGTTATTGTGTGTCTAAGTATGCAAGTGAACTAGAATCAAACTCTGGAGCAGGTGAGAAGGCAGTTATAGAATAAGGATCGGGGGATACAGAACAGGATCCGTTGCGGTAAGTCAAGGTGAAGGTGCATTCATAAGATATATAGTAGTAGTTCAAGTCTAAGAATATAGGTTGACTCGCCCTTGCTTTAAGAGAGGAATGAATCTCGGCAGTGTAAACCCCATCCATACTGATACTTACTACTTACAGGAGTTCCAGATGCGCTTGAGCTTAATGATTCCTTTGCTTTTTACCATGATCAGACTTAGTGGCAACAGAATCCGCTGTACGAAAGGAAAGTGGGCGTTGAGTTTCAAGATATGAAGCTTTCTATTAGGAGAAGAATAAGATGTAGTTCGAGGAAGAATCAAGTACAGGCGTCGCAGTTTCCGTTAGGGGAATAATAGAATATCTTCTTTGAAGCTCCAGTTCCCGGTGTTACTTATCTTAAATCTTACTTGATAGTTCTATCTGTCTTTGTTGCCCTTATAGTAATCTGGTCAACAAGTCTTGTTCCGTTTCTTTACCTTGCCTGTCGTGGAGAAAGAGAAGTTTTTGTCATAAGTATTGGGAGTAGCAAGTGATAGTCCAGTTTGATAGGCTACATTATGGGCTTTACGCCGGTCAAAGAGATAGGTAGCCGGAACCAGCAAGCTCAAGCGCTTAAGTACAGAAGTCTCCTTCCTTGGGTAGGTAAAATAGAAAGGAAACAGTCGCTTCTAGTAATTTGCTTCAACTTAATGCTCAAATCCAGTAGCAGTGTTGTCTCTCGGAAAGGACTATCAAGATAAGGGGGTTAAAGCCAATCCTGATACACCCCTGACTTCCTATACCAGCTGACTTTAAGCTTGAATCACTCGTATCGTGACCTCCAATCCAAGAGTCTCATATGTCCGTCCTGGAAAAGCGGAACCTCAGCGTATAAACGGTAGCTATTTCTATAAGGCAAGTACTTTAGCGCAGGTGCCAACATCAATCAATTATTCTAGGGATGAGTCAAGTCAACAAGCTAGGGCAAGAAGAAACAAGCAAATCCTAGAGTGAAGGAAGGGGAACAAGCAAATCAACAAGCGGTTCAACAAGTCTTGTTCTTTGGGTGAGTGAAGTTTCCGTCAAGGTATCAAGCAATCGATTTCTAACTTCAAGTGGGGGTCTGGTCTTCAAGGGTAGTTTCTTGGGGTGCTAGAGAAGCCGAATACAAGTCAGTTGCAAGAGGAGAATTAGCCAGGTATGATAGATCTTTTCTAGTGAAGTGTTCTCCTATCCTATAGAGTTAAGTGTTATCATAGTGAAGTGTTCTCCTAGTTAGTTAGTTGAAATGATTAAAGCAAGGGCGGATCAGGATACAGAACAGGATCCTAAGATGGATTAGGAGGAAGGAAAGGAGACTTAAGCTCTCAAACACAGTACTTGGCGAATTCAAGCAGGAATTGTAATAACATTTGAGCGTAAGTAATCAATCGCGCACAGCATCTTTCTTATCCGTATTCCTCACCTGGAACTGGTCCACAAGGAAAGGAGCTATCGGAACTACACTTAGCACATAAAGAAATTCTAGCCTCTTATTCTTAGTATTATAATACTCTGCTCTGAAACTAATTGACTTATGGCTTAAAAACCTATTGAACTCTACCTTAAACTGCATCTGATCTGGTCGCCTTAACAGCGGATTCTGATTCTCCTTGAGACTGAAACTCGAACCATTTATTCTTATTCAACTACTTTAGCAGATCCTAGAACTGGAACAGGTATTCAATGAGAGTACTTTGTTTGAGCTCCAGCCTACAACACCGATCCGTTACATGGGGATTCGCATTCTATTCTCTATTTTATCAATTTCTATAGATAGGGAGTAGAACATCGATTCTTCTCTTTCTATAGGATCACACAATCACCTCTATCGTCGCCAACAACAACAACTGTCACTGGAACTACTCCTTCTCTTCTCTCATCGTCGTTGGTCCTTTACAATCGATTACTTTCTTGATCTTATTAGATTTCGAGTATACTCCCTTGCACCTATTCTACTCCGCAGTAAAGAAAGAGAACTCCTAAAAGCTGCCTATATCTTATATACTAAACCACTCGACATCAATAATCTTATCCCCAACGAGAAAGGCACGGCAGGTTTCGTAGATAGAGTACATGAGTCGACTTCTCCTCTGATAGTCTTCTTAGTTAACGTTAGAGAACTTGATTATCTTAGCATCGTCTATAACTGGATTATCTTAGCATCGTCTATCTAATAGAGTCATAAGCTAGATCTAAACAATGAGTCCTATTTAGGAGGTATAATATACTTCTCTGGACCCGAAGACTCATCTGAGTATGCCTCATATGTCTTTGGCAAAGTGGAGTTATTTTCTGCTTTTCTTCATCAGGGAAACAGGTCAATCAGGCTCTAAAAGATCTCTACCCCAACGGAATCCATGTTAGCCATAGACCACCGTTATCAAGAATCATTCAACAACCATCAATAGCCACGCTATCTCAGTAGCTAACCGGCCATGATTATGGATCAATATTGGCAAGGTGGTGGCCGGGACGGGAATAAGAAGAATAACCAGCAACGTCAATGACTAGATCAATTGCTTAATCGACTGAAAGGTGAAAGGGAGGAATCTCGTTAGACTGGAACGGACTATTGATTGGATTTCGAAAAGGGAGTAGGTCCCCTTTTTTATGCAGATCATCAATATTTCTATCTTATATGCAAGTGAAGCTTTCTCCTTCTTTCGTTCTGAGGTTAGGCTTTCTTCTCTTATTTAAGACATTTTGAGAAAAGGTTAGAAAGAAGAATAGCCTGTAGCAGAGTTGATTTACGGTATCCATCCTACTATCTCTTAGAGTGCCCAAGAGCAATTGACCCACGGGCAAAGGCGTAGGAAGCACAGGTAAAAGAAGCTGCACTCGCCGCAGGAGCAAGTATCTTAAGTCAGATCCGGTTGGTTTATGAAAGTCTAAGTAGCATCAAAAAAAGCGATATACTGTGGTTTATCCCCATTGACCGAGTTAAGTAACATCAGGCATGGCATCATAGGCAAAAAGAAGGATCAAAAAGGCCTTGATTGACACGTACGTAGGTTCAGGTGGGCACATAGACATCTCACTCCGTGCTATGAACGAAGGAGCGCTTAAATCATTCATTCTTAGGGGGCCCCGCCTAAACACTAACTCCCACAACAGCTAGAGAGTCACTATGGCTAGATCAAAAGAACGCACGAAAGGAATCAATCTAAAAGGATGGTTTCGAAATCACTATCTAGATTGGCGAGGCTACCGGCTCCGTTGCTGATTCAACTCAATCTTAAGATGCAACTAGCTCTGTCCTCCCACTTATGGTGCAGCTCCTGATTCTCGGTAAACTAAATGAAATCAACGGCAAACTACTGACTGAGTCCTGGAATTATAAGTACTGGTGGATCAATAGGAATAAGTTAGTAGCATTCTGTTCCGTCAGAGGTTTCTAGAAAATCTATATAGATATCTCGCTTTCGAACCAAAGAAATGGCTATCAAAACAATAACAGCCCTACAGTTTGTTCCGTCATTTTATGGTGGTGCTTAGATAGTCACTGATGCTGGTTTAGAATCCAATTAGCAAAATGGAACAGTAAACTCGGTCTCAATCGAAGGGGTAGGGATCTCGAAATGAAATGGGGTTCCTGTTCCTTGAGCGCTTTAAGCTGGATTTGCTTAGCATTCTGATTATTCTAATTACAACCTTTGTTCTTGCTTCGACTTCGGATCTTTGGCTATCTCGGATCCTCTTACTAAAGTATGTTGTAACATCACTCCTAGGAACTAACACGGATGCTCTTACTAGAAAGTATGTTGTAACATCACTCCGAGGAACTAACACAGATGTCGGCACCTCATTAGGGGAAAGACTCACACTCTTTATATGCATTTCCCACCATTGCATTTGATTTCTTTCACGAACGAATCCATCTTATCAAACAGAATTTATCGAGCCGGGCATGAGCTACTCGCATCTAGCCGATTGGGGATCTTAGCTGCTGCCCTTCTTTCTAGTGGTATGAACTACAAAAATATCCCTTTTTGCCTTGCCCCCCTATCAAGCCCGCTTCTGTGGCTTTACCTCATAGCAGGGAGGCTTTCGCTTAGCAACCTTTACCATAAGAGAAATCTTCATTGGTGATCTCAATGAAATGCATTCGAAAAACACTCTGGGATCTTCTACTGTCTTGTGAATCGAGGATTTTTGTCCTTACCTCCATAAGGCTCTCTAGTTATCTTCCTTCCTTCGGCTCTCTTATAAGGTATTACACAGGTTTCTATTCACCCATCTCTTCAAAAGTATAACTCGGGCGGGGGGGAATAAATCAATTAAGAACATAGTTCGTTTCACTCCGAAACGAGCCCTAGAAGAGGATCCTATCCGCTCATGGAAGCTAGTCACACTCAAAACTAGAACTAAAGGAAAGAATGAATAACAGCTCTCCAACTTCATAACGCCCAGAAACTGAGAGAAGCAACTCGGAACGGCAAGTTCTAACTTAAAGAGCTATTGAACTAACTAAACAAGAAGAAGTGAAAGAGGAAGAGTAGTTTTGGAAAGCTGTAAGTCTTATGAACTACGCGTACACCCAAGTCTTCCACTCGTCCGCGCTTCCCCTAGTGAGTGAGGGTCGATCAAATTGATAAGAATTCTATCGAATGAAATGAGAAAGGGGCCTAAGATCTGGAATGCGTAATTTCCATCTTGAGATTTGGCTTCCTTTCCTTACTTGGAATCTACAGCACTCGAAACAAGAACTGCTAATGAACCTGATGCTTCTCCTTCTTATGCTGACGATTTCACCGCTCCGTCAATAACCTCTTTCGCAGACAATGAGGCGAGACAATCAGTTGTAAGATATAGTTCGCTTCCCCCTTCCCTCACCCTACAATTGCTTACGATTCCCTGGCTTATGATCTTAGAACTGGAACTGGAACTCGAACTGGAACTGCTGACTTCATTGCTTCAAAACCTTGCTTTATTACTTCATAGAATCGATTTGCTTACATTTTGATGATTGAGTAAAGAGTCATAGCTATATACATATAGAGATAGGGTAAATGACTCTAAAGCTCCAGGACAACCTACCTCTATCGCGCTTGTATCAAATCCGACTCCGGAAACTCATTGAAACTAAGAAAAAGAAATGATAAGTACATAGAATGCATTTCTTCCTTACATCTTTATGGTTCGCACTTTCGGATACTTCCATTCCACTGGAACAGCTCCTTCTTTAGCATCTGATCCAGCATCATCTAGTGACTTGTCTAGTCGTGACTTGCCCGCCTTTCTAAGTTGCCTGAACTTATAAGTACTGGTGCTTTGCCAGAGTTGTGGGACCTTAAAGCAAGGATAAGGTTTCGTTCCTTTCTTCTTGGAAGCCCAGCCCATGTCTTACCTGAGGATTGGCATATCATATGGGGCATGTCTCTTACCTGAAGGTTGGCATATATTACAGGGAGTACTGCCCCACCCCATATGATATGCCAACCTTCAGGTAAGAGACATGCCCCATATGATATGCCAATCCTCAGGTAAGACATGGGCTGGGCTTCCAAGAAGAAAGGAACGAAACCTTATCCTTGCTTTAAGGTCCCACAACTCTGGCAAAGCACCAGTACTTATAAGTTCAGGCAACTTAGAAATTGATGACATTCGAGAGGAGAGAAGCAGCTTCATTACATTCCTATATTATATATATATGTATTCCAATGTATTCCAAAAGATAGATATGAAATATAGGGTTTCGGCTAACGGGAGAAGGGAAGGTACAGTCAGCAAAGCAAAGTAAAGGTAAAGCCAAACACCACCCTGGAGGTAAAGCACGCACCCTTCACTAACGTTTTTCGCACTAAGGCCTTGCGGTGGAAAGGAAAAGTAGAAAGAAATGCTACTTACTAAGAGAATAAGCTCACGCACCCCGATCCGAGAGAGAGTTAGTATTGAGTGAGAGAGAATAAGCTCAAGTACCACGACCCGATAAGAGGGTAAGTATGGAGTGAGTTTCTGTTAAGGGAGTTAAGTAGTTCGTTTTGAAGCAAAGGAAGAGCGAGTATATATAAAGGAAGAGCGAGTATATATATTAGTTATAAGAATAAGGGGATTGATCGGCGCTAACGGGAAGGAGGGCAGATTATTAATCTGGTCCATTCTTTAGCCTTTTCTTTTGGGGGAGTAGCAAAGATTCTAGTTTCGTTTTCGGGGTTCCACTATCTGCTTTCGGGGCGCAAATGAGCAAGTTCTTAGGCTCCAAGTGTAGAGTAAGAAAGGGCAAATAGTTAGGTTATTGAGTTCGGGGTGCCCAGCTTAGCGAGTTTAGGTTAGCGAGTGGAATGTAGTTTGCCTGAGTGCTTATTGAGCTTTCGTTGTGCTTGTTGAGTGAGCAGGAAACAGTGACTCACTTATATATTAAGCGAACAGACTGTTGTGCTAAGGCTTATTCTCTCTCAGTAGGTTGGTTTCGGGGTGCCAAGCCCATATTAGCTTTGAAGCAAAAGAAAGAGAAGTCGTTTGTTTACCATGACAAGATCCATATGTAGAAGAAACCCTATTGTTTGATTGTTCCGTTGCTAGTGGCATAGGTCTATCAAAAAAAAAGGTTAGGTGAAGACAAAAAGGGCGAGATCCATCTACGAGACACTTACTTGTTTGATACTTAACCAAGATACAACACTGCTACAGTTGTGCATTAGATGAATAAACAAGCAATCCCATAATAGCTTACGGAGTTAACCGAAGTCGAAGATAGCTCAATTCTATTCTTAAATCCAGGGGTCTATCAAAAACAAGTTAGCTAAGCGGTTGTCCTGGAGAGCATTTTGACTCACTTATATGCGATAGATGATGAGTTCCAGAAGCCGTTTTACACGCTAAGACTTATGGGCTTGAGTAAGCAGTCCGGCACTTATAGCATATGTTGTGTCAGTGAAATGATTTGAAACAAGCAAGAGTCAGGGGCTTGACTACTGGAAATAAAGGGTAAGCGGGAAGGATTTAGTTTACCACAAAGTTCTATATTCAGGTGTAGCTAGATTCTTATCAGACTTTAGAGTGGAGTTCGCCCCTGTGCTAATGTGTGCTTACTTTCCTGCGACCTTCTATTCCTTAGATCACTTGTTATGGAAGAAGTATTCCCTAGATAACAAAAGTAAGGGAATCCGCTTTCTTGCAATTGAGTAAAATACTAATGTTACGTATAAGGCAGCCTATGCTTGTTTACTTTAAGCTCATTCCTGCATGAAGACTTGCAATAAAGGTGGGAGAAAACAAACGAGTGATAGGAAAAAGCCTTCCATAGGATTTGGAATGCGAGAAGCCTTAAACTTAGCATTCCACTTACTCCAATTGACCTCATGAGAGGCCAGCTTCTTGGGATGGGACTAGTGGGTGTCCAAAGGGTACTTCCTTTCTATCTACAGGTGAGCGCACGTTAGATTAATGCTTCGATATAGGCAATGAATGGCTTAGTGGGTTAGGCTATGAAAGTGAATGAATTCAAGACAAAGCAAATCCTTTACTCAGCCAACGAATGAATCCAAGCACACAGGCAAGGCAAATCCTTTACTCAGCCAACGAATGAATCCAAGCACA